>NAOQ01000204.1:31884-43295 GCA_002751075.1 Ichthyophonus hoferi | reverse complement strand
ATATAACATGTACAAACAATATATGTGCGGGCTGTGTAATTGCCATGGATTTGTATATTGAAAACGGTCAAACTATTCAAGACCCCCTGTGTGGTGAATGCATATGCACAAACAATAGTCTGATATGTTCGGATCCCGTATGTGCAAAAGATCCCGCTAGGGTCATGGCTGACAATCAAAGGGGTATTGTGGGACCCATACCATTGCAAGAATTGACTATGGTACTACCCATACCGTCTATTACTACTATATTATCTTTTATAGGGAGCACCACCAATATGGAAGCCGTGACTATAACAAAATCTACTGTGGAGCCAACAATAGATATGTCTTCTACTGACACAATTGATGCGTGTAAACTTAACAATGGGAGTATGATTGCATCTAACACGGTATTTTCCACTATGGAGTGCAGCAAATGTACATGCAATAAGGGTATAATCAAATGTAATGCCACGTGTAAAGAATGTAAACTGGAGGATGGAACAAAACTTTTAGAATATGATGTATATTATCCTGACGACTGTAATGAATGTATGTGCAAAATGGGCAAAATATCTTGTACAAAGCAGTTATGTACAGGCTGTACAATAACAGATAATTTGTACCTCGACAATGGTCAGACCCTTGAAGACGCCAAATGTGGTATATGCACGTGCTTAGAAAATAATCTTACATGCTCTAATCCTGCTTGTGCAACAGATCCCACGGCAGCTTTAGCAGCTAGCCATGCTGAAGTGTCTCTTTTACCACTAAAGGAATTAACTAAGTTGCTCTCTTTGTCAAGTGCCACCACTACCAATACTCATATGACTAGCAGTGAACTGACTACACTTAAGCCTACTCCAACCATGGCTCCTTCAAATTTATCCTTGGAAGAATTAGAAGAATTAGGAGCACTAGAAACACTAGTACCACTAGAAGCATTAGAACCACTAGAAACACTGGAACCACTAGAACCATTTGAATCATTCGAACCATTTAAACCAGTAGAACCAGTAGAACCATTACAACCATTACAACCATTGGAACCAATGGAACCACTTGAACCATTCGAACCATTCGAACCATTAAAACCACTAGAACCAATAGAACCATTCAAACCACGGGAACCATTAGAACCACTAGAACCATTGGAATCATTCAAACCATTGGAACCATTAGAACCATTCAAACCACTGGAACCGGAACCATTAGAACCAATGGAACCACTGATTGAAACTTTTCCAAACGACATATTTGACAACTGCCTACTTGTGAATGGCACATCAGTAAAATCAAGTGAAAGTTTTTCTACAACCAATTGCAACGATTGCACATGCAAAATGGGAAAAATTGAGTGTAATTCAATGTGCAAGGGATGTATACTTGAGGATAAAACAACAATACCAGAATATGGAGTGTTCTCTATTGACGAATGTAACAACTGTACCTGCAGCGATGGTGACATATACTGCACAAATAACGAGTGTGATGGATGCATAATCAATGATGACATATTCATTGACAGCGGCCATACTCTTCACGACTTCAAGTGTGGTGAGTGTGAATGTACAGGTACCAAACTCACATGTTCTGAAGAGATATGTAGTAATGATCCGGCTGGCATGATAGCTGAACATCACAAAAAACGTTTAAATGGTATGATATTGGAGGAAGTGGAACCATTGGAGACGAAATAATAATCTGTTTTCTTTAAGCAACATTTGTCTTGTTTTAGTGTTTGTACTCTTAGCTATTTATGCGTTCTTAAAGCATACAGCGCATCCACATGAAGGAAAGTCATTGCTAATTAATCCAACTCAAATTTCCTTAACAAATTTTTAAAAGGGGTGCTTTAATGCAAAACAATTAATGACTTATATATATTCGGAGAAGTTAAACGTAATTGTAGAACAGCGTAACACTAATCAAAATTAAACGTTTCTAAGTCATCTGGCATGCTATTATTATGTAATACACAAATAATTTAAGGTTTTTTTGATTTAATTAAATAAATAAAGTTTAAAAGTTAAATGTTATTGTGTTTTTATTGTAAAGCTATGTAAAAAATGTTCTTAACCATGTCCACTGCTTTTTTCCCTCATCTTGTCTACCTGTTTATGTGATATCTCCTAAAACAATGTTTGTACATTGCAGTATTATATAACAAAAATCAAGTTTGATCTTCACCAACATTTTCTTTTTCTTTTTCTATTAAATAGAAACCTTACAAAGTCTATCAGAAAACTTTAACATGCAATGAAAGGTAAGTCCAGGTTTTATTATAAACAATTCTACAATTAACAATTTATAACTCTTCTACTTTCGCATTGTAATAGGTAAAAAGATAGCATATACACCAACTGATAGTGATGGAGACATACCAGAAAATATAATTGAAAAGTGTTATTTCAAAAAACGGCTAAATCAAAGGCGACAATACTAAAGAACAATTCCTTAGTTGCTAGAAAGGCTAACCCCATAAATCCACAAATAATCTGCTCTGGGTATGTTTAATTGTTAATCCCTCGAAGAATTATATTTGGTTCACAGATACTGACTTGCTGACTGTGGTTTCACTGCCACAATATTTCTTTTCGCTTAACAATATGAACATACCCAACGGCTTTGACTTGTGCGGCACCTAATGGATAATGCGCAATAATCAACGTCAATTTATCAAATATATTTTTTCCAAATTTATTACATGTTTCACAATGTTAGGTTTATAGAAAATATATATTATTGATTGATATTATATTTACAAATACTGATACTAAACTTAATTATTTCGTGGTTATTGCAACACTTGCTGAATACCAGAGATGAGAATGCAAATTACTTGAGATAAACTTTTTATCGCACCAATTTTTTTTAAAAATCCAAACTTATTGGAGAATCTACTAATATACAATCCAACCTGAAGTTTCAGCATATCGTGATACTGACTGACTCTACCAGATACGCCATTTAACTGATACAGGCGTAGCATAAAAAAAATCTATATATTGCATCTTTCTTTACAATATAAAGTATAGCTCGGATTCTCTCCCTCCTCTCCTTTGCGCATGTTGCAAGAATTCATTAGTTATGCATTAGAAGGAAGATTCGTATCTTTTGCACTGAGTTCTATCTGGCTGTTATCGTCAGGAAAAGGACTAAAGCTCTAACTAGCTGCTCTTAAATTTCCCTTGGTTGACTAATGGATATAGAAGCCTTTAGCGTTTTACCTGGCGATGTATTGTATATGTAATAAATGTAATTTAATTGTGTCTGTTTTAATATGGCTAAGGTATTGCTCCTATCAAAAGAATCAGCATCAGACTCACTCAACCAATTGGCCTTCTAGTAAAGATTCTGGATGATCTACTTCAACTTCTTTAACAACTATATGCATAATTTAAAAAATATAAAAAACATAAATTGAACAATAAATATTAACAACTGAAAAGAGTGTTTATTATTATTTGTTTGTATTCTTTTTATCCTTTCCTGACCTTTTTTTATCACGGAGGTTAACAACGGTTAATACCTGCATAACTGTGTTCATGAATATATATGAGACCGATTATAAAGATCCTTATTGGTTAATATACAATTCACAGAAAATCACTGAGGCCCACTAGACATGTCTAATCTGAAATCTTATACTATCGTGTTCTTATTTGGATGACTCAGCCAATTTATTAATGTAAGTGTTTGCATACTAAGTATTATCGTCGTCATCGCAGTCAATCGCACTATAATCCTCAGACTCTGACAAAGAGGAGATGTCTGTGGAACTGGACTCATACGAGCTAGTCTCTGAGTTATTCCGAGTCTGAGGATTATAGTGAGATTAACTGCGATAACAACGATAAGTATCGACAAATCAATCTACCTGGTTAAGAATGTTATAATAACTAATATTAGACCGATCATTTCATGATCCGCTTATTATAATACTTTGGTCCAACTACGTGCTCATTTGGAGTTAACGGTCTAGCAACACAAAGGAATAGGCTGTAAAAGCGCATTGAACGCTTTGGTTCTAACACTATGATACTTCTCATTATATACCGATACTTACCTAAAATACCCTTTAAATTCTCTTTTTTTTTTTTTTTTTGCAAGGTGGCTGGAAAAATAGACCATACGCAATGAGAGGCTACTAAGTGAATTTGTGTAAGATAATCCAGTTATTAGACTTTCACAATAAACCCCTAAGAATTGATGAAAATTTAAAGAAAATAAATAAATAATGCAACCTTGGGCGCTGATCCATGTCAGTGTGTTTTAAATAGAGCTTGTAAACTGAGATCTATCTCTCGGGATTGTAAATATTCCATACTTCATTAATTTTAAAGTGGTATATATATTGAACTTTCACAACAATCAACTATATAGTTTTAATGCATAACAAAAAATATATGTGAATGTGCAGTGAGCACTGGCTCAAATGTCTGTAATGTCTATTTATATGATTACTTGAAAAGCTAAGAAATTATACAGAATTATGGGAAAATAGTTGGTGCAATTGGTGTTAAATGGTAATCAAGATAATCCATCAAAGTTGAACCAGCCAATGGTAGAGATCCTGCAACTACATAAAGCCATTTCAGAGATCATATGTTTTGGGTTAAGATCACACATTGTCTGGGCATCCTGTTGACTTGTTCAACAATAAAAAATAAGTTTTAACATATCTCTACTCCATGTATGCAAAAGAAAACGTTTTAAACCCTTTTATTTCGGTATTATCTTTTTTTCTAAACGAATATAGGTCACAAGAACGCTCCAATCTCTACTTAACTATTGCGAACAGTTGATATACGGTATAAACCAATATTTGTGCTGCGTTGCTACGGTGCGCACATATTTTTCGTGATCCTTTTCCAATTCATAATTAGCGATCATACTTTATATATTTAAGCATGGGAATTGGTCAATTACTCTGCTAAATCTATATTATTCGATATGAACTCTAATTAGATTAGCCAATTACTTCATTTCCAATCTAGCATAGTTCCGTACCCACCCTCTACATCTTATCAAGCATGCTGTAACATGCATTGCGCTTATGTTAACAATAAACAAATATGTTTCTTTCACCTTGTTAATATACTAAGTAAAATCTAAATGGCTGTGTCCATTGTTTATACACAACTATTGAAGATTAGATTTTGATGATGATGAGAGTGCTATAGGTTTGGTAAGAGTGGTTGGTCATTGTGCTCTATGTTAAACTACCATGACCTTATGGGATCATATATTAAACATGGTACTTACTTTCATTGTTACTACATATTCTAATTGAATCCACACATTAGTAGTGAAAGCAGTCATGGACAGGGTTTCTGGAATGACAGGTTCAATTTATTTAATTCTTTCTTTTGCAACCTTAGAATCCGCAGTTTTTCTTAGAGTTTCTGGTGGAAAATATCGATAAAAAAGATCAAAATTAATTTGGTATACTTTGAAGAAACTCTGTTGAAGAATTAAAATATTTTATATATAGTATATAGTATGCGCATATGTCACCAACAATTAAATGCTTCTGCATTTACATTGGTTTCGTTTAAATAAATTTCTAGATGTTGAATCGTTGTCTACTATAAGTATCTTATCACCAGCCATATTACTTGCTTTTAATTTTGCTTATGTAGTAATCTTAAGTCTAGTGCCTGATATTTTTGGTTGTTAACACATAATTAAATAATATAGTAAACAATTATTGTAGTTGATAGACATACAAAAACATAGAAAGAAAACCTAAAAATGGATTGAGAAGCAAACTTTATATACTAAGCCATTCAATTAAATTTATAAAAGTAAGAAGAAAAAAAGCTCTTCAAAGTTATTTTATTTTATCAGAAAATACCAGCACGGCTAATTATTTAGTTGCATTAACAAAATACTAAAATTATATGCATGTTAGATATATTGGATTATATTTGGGAATAATGTTATTGTAATAAAATATGGAATGTAGCTTGGGAATATGATAGGTTAATGATAGTACTAATTGAGACAATCTATGCTTCAGAGAAATCCTGCACAATAACACCAGCCCCTCTTTTCCGTAATTTTGATCTAACTCCTTTTGTTTATTGAGGATATGTAAGCCAGGCAAGCAGTAGGCTTACTAACACCCAAGATTTAATAATTAAAACCCCCATTTAAAAGGAAAATGTAGTATAAAAAGGACTAAAACATAAATGTTAAAATATATAATCGCTTTATGTGTTTTGGGAAAGCTGTAAAGAAATAGACTTTAAATGGAGAGTGCAGATACGTTTAGAGTCAGGACCTATTAATTATAATCATTAAATTATTTAGTAAAGTAGGCCATGAGGAAATACAATATAGCATTTCTAGAGTTAAACTATAACGTTATGGTCATAGAAAAAATGTTTCACTCTGATACATGTTTTGCAAAGAAATATTATTATTTAGCCTACAGAGCTTTCTTTGACCCAAGTGTGACCTGGACTACGCACTGAATAATTGTTCTGTGTTATTTTAACCAATTATATGTAAGTAAATACAATAACAATCCTGCATTGGATTAGCAGGAAACATGTAATCTTTAAAATAAATATAAGCCAATCACTGAGAAACGGTTCAAAAACCCAATTTAACGTAGATTTGAAGTAAACGCACAATAAATTACTTATAATTGTCCCACGGGCCAATAATTATAACTACAGTATTATAATTTCACAAATAAAATATAAACTTTTACCTTAACCTATGATAGAAACGGTCGGCCGTTCCCCGAGTCTTAGTACAAACTAATCTCCCATATATAACTTTAAGCAGTATCACCTCAAACCTATTCAAAATCTATTTAAGGAAATCCTATAATTAGACTAGCAGGGGGGTCTTTCAATTTGCATGTAACCCCATTTCGCTAGGCAGCTGGAGATTGTAACAAAGAAAAAACGTTTTATTTTAAACAAAGTCAATATATCTCTATATAATATAATATATAGTAATAGTATCATATATACATATCTTTGTATGTGTATATATAGATTTCAATTTTAATTTTCATAAAGGATTTTTTTACTTATTGTATAGCTGTTGTTTAGGTAACTATTCAATTTTGCCTACAAGTGGTATTTTACCATCTCTACTCGCTATTTATCCATTCCTCTTTTACTTTTACTTTCATTCCGTCCCACCATTTGTCACTTTCCTTCCCTTCTACAGCCTTATTTACCCAACAAAGGTGCAAGCATATAAAGTGTGTATAATACAACCTACTATCAACCAGTGGGTGATTAATTGGTGGGTGGCAAAGGTCCCTCAGGGCTAGTGATAAAACATGGCTGGCCTTTTTAATAAGGCGCTGAACTATCTACATAGTAGTGGAGACGGAACAGAAAATGATTTTGTAGGAAAAATCATTTACATTAATAAAAAGAGTTATCGAGTAGTTCGCTTGCTGGCGGAAGGTGGGTGGGTGTTTCCTGTCTGTTCTTCATATTTCCTCTCTTCCAAATATGTAGTTTTTTTCGTCGACACATAAAAGCATAATACAACATGCATTTACACTTACAGACCCTTTCTCACTCCCTTTATCTCTTGTGACTATGATGTATGTACTACATTCCATTCAGACATACATGTATAGTATCGTGTTCTTACCAAGATGATTTCAATGTTTTTGTTAATATTTACACATTTAAATTGTCCCTACTCGCTTAAATCGGTGTTGTTGTGTTGGCAGGCACATGCACATAGTCACTGAGTGAAGCTATAACAATACCTTAGGTGGTTTTGCCTATGTATTTCTGGCCGTGGAAGTGAGCAGTGGTCGCATGGTAGCCTTAAAGCGCCTTATTATTCCTGATAAAGACCACCTACGGTTGGCTAAGGCTGAGGCCGATGTCATGGTGAGTCTACCCTCTTTTCTTTTTGAACACCTTCCATTTCACTATGCTCTGTTTCTCCTCTCTCTCTCCTCTCTCTCTCTACTTGTCTTTCTTTAACTATAGGCGTGGTCTTTCAGCAACCTCTTTCCTCCGTGAACACAGGGACGTTTTTATATTATTATTATTATTGTATATACCTACACTTAACGTAAATGTCTCACAAGTTATACTTAAACTATACTGGTTGAATATAAATATAGGTTGGGTCAAATTGCCGGTCTAACTTCCTATTATAGATCATTTCGTTAGTCTATAAGAAGGATTGGTCATCTACCTGTATACTATTATACATATATGCATACAAACATACATACACAAATGTACACATACATATATACCTACATACATATCTACATACATACACACATACATATATATACACAAATACATACATACATACCAAATACCTACACACACACACACACACACACACATACATACATACATACATACATACATACATACATACATACATACATACATACATACGTACATACCTACATGCGTACATTCAACCCTGTAACTACATATATACAAATATGTGCAAATTCTACTGATTACGCCTTACGAATATCAGTTTTTTTTTCTATTTAAACTGTGATAACTGACCAATAATGAAACCCATTTTCTTTCAGGTAAACCTGATTCAGAAATGGTGACGAAAGCATTACGTAATATTGCGTCCATATGTGGTGTTCCAGCTCATGCAAACAGTCTGGTTGCTAGTGACGTAATACCTAAGCTAGTATCCTATATAGAGGGCACTGGTTTTGCTATAGATAAGGTCCATGAAGAGGATATGCGCGATATGGTGTTGGTGATCTTATCTCAGTTGGTAACCAATCAAGACTTGGCTTCGACAGTTATAGAGCAGATTGACTGGAAGCGTATCAGTAATTGGTTTGATAGGTGGGTATATATATATGTAATGGAATACTGTTTGCAGTGAAGAAATTGAAACGCAAAGAGAGATAAAATGTGCTAAAAAAACAATTGATAGTAATGGGACTGAGGAAGAGAGAGAGAAAGAGAGAAAGGTAGAGAGTAGAACTAAGAGTGTAACGGTAGTAAAACGGTGGCTGTCTGATAGGAATTATTCTATCGTTATCTTTCTATTAGTGGTTGTTATTGTTATGGCACAGTAATTGCAAAAGCGTAGCTGCGAGAGAATAGGAAAATATATAGTGTTTATTAGTAGCTATGTGTCTGTTATATATTTAATTTGTATGTATTTGGTGTATTGGTGTTTATATTGTGATACTCTCTGAGGTTATTACGTGCGCGGTGTGATTGGGTTAAGAGGTAAGGTTGGAATGTGGCTTTATTAAGAGAAATAGTGTAAGAGAGAAAGAGGGAAAGAGAGAGAGCAAAAATAGACTGATGCATAAATAGTTAATAATAGAATCCAGGTGTTTGTATGTGTTAATATATCATTTATGTATTTATTTTTAACGCATAATAACCAACGATATTATATTGTGTGTCACCCTACTCTTATCATGTCCCATATTTAGGTGAATGTAATCACAACTATCGCCTATGACTTCCTAATACTGATTTTATTGGCTGTCCCCGTTGCCATAGTGATAATGCTGGGATACGGCAATGTGGTGTGCGAATCATTACCAGTGCTTTACATGCAAGCATTGAAAAGAATAACGACGATAACGCTGTGGAGCCTCCTAAAATCGAGGAGGTGGATGGGGAAGAGGAAGATAAAAGCAACAGAGCGAAGTTCTTGCAACATCGTCTTCTTGATTTTATTGTTGAAAAGCTTAATAAAGCCGCTAGATTTGGTAGGTCTCTTATAGGTTTGGATGTATGTGTGTATATATGTATGTAGGTAGGTATATATATATATCTCTATTTATACATGATAGTAATAATGTTTAGATATAATTAAAGAACATTAGCTATAGCAATGATTAATCAGGCCTATACGTTTGACAGTACCCTATCTATTAAGGGATATTAAGAGCAGGGTCTATGCATTACAGCCTGATGTTGTAGTATTATCTCGCCCATGTTCATGTTCAGGGTGGCGGCCGACTATTACAAACATATAATTTAGGATAAAAACTATAAGTTTTTCTCAGTATTACTACACAATTAGGAGGCCCAGTCTGTCTCGTACAGAACCATTTTATACCTTCTAAATATATAATTTTATATATAGGATACTTCAGAACCCAATATTAATTCATCAATTAATTAATTAATTAACTATCACTATTGTTGCTTTGGCTAGGTTGTATGTGTAGCTATATTTTACAGCTTCAGGGAGCCATATAAATCTAGATGTTATTATTATATTCTGTTATGCAAAAAAATTGGATATTGTGATAGGGTATTTCTTTTATTCAAAATAGTGTTTCCAATACAGCAGTTGATGGGCACATTTTAGGAATACATATCTGCCAATCCTATACTATATCGAGAGCCTTTTAACAATCATATTTGTACTCCCAGGTGGCGCCCAGTCATACCAAGTTATCGATGACGTCATAGTAGCCGTATTAGGTAATGTGTCGCCGGTGCTTCTCTCTTCTTTCATTGGACGCCAGGGTATCACTGCCCTCCTCAATTGTGCTGGCTGTTCGGGTGAACTTGGGTAAGCAACACAATACACTATTATACTACCTATTTTCTCTCTATCTGCCCTCTGTATATGTAGGACAATATAATATAAGTAGGTAAGTGTTGTGCTTTTTTAATACTCACCTAGTATACTGATAGGGGTATTAATATTAATCTAAATGATTATTCGCCAATTTACTGTAGATATTAATGGATAGAGGAAGGTTGAAAGGGCAGAACTAGAGTCAATAATATAATGGTGTGGTTTTTAATTAATTAAATATATTCTTGGATTGGTTGAAAAACTACACGATTGATATATTTTAATTTTTCAATGGGGAATTTGAATTGATCGTGGCAAATATAGATATTGAAATATCACTATAGGAATACTATAACGTTAGTGCATTTTTTTCTTGATGATTATTGGTACATGATTCTTCCACTGGTTATAATTGTATGGGGATGAAAATTGCAGGATAAGCATCCAATGGTCTTGTAATTTGGGTAAAAAGCAATTGTTAATACAATATAGTAGAAAATAGTATAGTGTAATAATACTATTTCCTTTAATATCATTTATTATACTAATACTGTCATTAACCTATTACACATGCCTATACATATGCCTATATATGTATATACGTATACATACATACAGATCAATAGAAGATAATAATATGAAGCTATGCATTGCCGTAGCTCTGTCGAAACTAGCTGCGATTGCCAACGAAGATCAAACAGAAACACTAAACCAGATCTGTGTGAAATATGTTCGCAATGGTAGGGCTAGTCTCTTTCTCTTATGGCTCTTTTTCTTTTATAACATTTTGTTTCATTCACCTGCTATATATGCACATTACCTAGCACTTCATTCCAATTGCCCTTATGTACACAATTCATAAACAAATTAAAAAAGTTTGCTTAAATTAT
>NAOQ01000204.1:3871-25325 GCA_002751075.1 Ichthyophonus hoferi | reverse complement strand
TTCTCTATCTCTTTCTCTCTCTCTTTCGGTGTTTGTCTGTATATGCATATCTAACAGCTAACCTATTTTTTTTTAATGTCTAGTTTTTCTTGTTATATATTTCCTATGTCTTTTATTGTTTTCTCAGCTATATAAGTGTTCTATACATACATGTATGTAGGTCAGCATGGATGTACGTGTACATGTGTATATTTGTGTATGGGGGTGTATGTATGTGTATTTATTATATATATATGAATATGTATATATATATATATGTGGCTATGTTTGTTCTGTCTCTGTGTCTCTATTTCCTCATCTCTATGTATTTTTCTGTAATGACTATTCTCTCTTTCTATCTCTCTCTCTCTCTTTGTCCCTTAGTACTCTATTACTTTTCAGCTGTCATAATTCTTACATAGTATCTCTTCCTTTTTACCCCACTCCTCCTCCTTCGTTCTGGTAGATTCGTCCCTTAATCAAGTTATTGTCAGCCACTCACGAACTGCGAATCTTCGAGGCCTTATTGGCTCTTACTAACCTGACTTCCATGGGGGAGAATGTGCAGAAGAGGTTTATTGCCTGTGACGTATGTACTATATTACTGTTATTTATCTTATTGTACTTTTATATTGATGTACTATTATACTATTATACTAGTATACCATCATTTCATATTATTATACTCATATTGTTACACTATTGTACTATTATACTATTATACTATCAAAGCATTATGCTATTATACTATAATACTTTCGTATTTATTATGCCTGCGTGTTTTTATACTTCTGTGCTATTATACTACCATATCTTACCATGTCTTATCATATCATGTGTCATATCTATCATACCTATTTGACATACCTATATACCATATAGGGTGTTACCAAGGTAACCGACCTACAAATGGATGAAAATCCTCTAATCCAACGTGCTGCCACTGAGTGCATGTGCAATATGATTGGCTATGATGAGGTTGGAGTCTTTTTTAAAACAAAATTTGTTTTATTGGTTACGTTTTCACAATAGCATTTATAATTAATTCTGATTCTGATTGGATGCATGTTATTGCATATCCTTCCATCTATTCCCTGGGTATCCCATATATATGCTCTGTAGCTATTTATATTTGCATGTATGTTAGATATACATTATTATGTTTGTATTGTCTTTATACAGCTTTTATTCTATAGTTATATGTACCTTTATGCATTTCAGTTTTATCTGTATTTATATTTTTATATATACCTTTATGTATTTTTTTATAGATTTTTACTGTATGCTTGTATGTGTTTCTATAACTTGGATTCTGTATATGCATGTATGTATTTTAATATGTTTTTGGTATATCTTTCTCTAGGATGCTCCATATATTTATACAATATTTGATTTTTAATTTTTAATGCAAATCTACACATTAAAATTTATATTGATATGTACTGTTGTATATTTTCATGTTTTAAACCTTATACATGTAACTGTGAGTTTTGCATCATTCTATACTAATTCATATGTACAATAGGATATCATTTTTATATATTTACCATATAGTTTTATTTATGCAAGCGATTAAACCCAATAACTTAACCATTAGTAATGAGTTTTGTTCTAATTGGCTGTTATTTTTATGTAGGTTTATGATATGTATGTTACACCTGGCTCATCTCGATATAATGACTTGAAAATGTGGATATTACTTTCAGGTAAGTAGTATGCGTATATAATGTGTATAGATGCAAATACATATGTGTGTATAGGTGTGTTAGTATACGTTTTTATGTATATATATAAATATATCTATAGTGTATTTTATAATACAGCATAGTATAGGGTAGTACGGTGTAGTATAGTATAGTATAGTATAGTGTAGTGTTGTTTAGTAATGTTCATCTCCCTATATCATAGAATATGGTCTACTCCACATTTTGGGTAAGTTGGCCTATATATACTATTATCACTTATAACACGTCAGCCAATAATATTGCTCTAATAAAATACATACCCTTAGACTCTGATGATGTGGCCTGTTCCAAGGCTGCTTCAGGTGGTCTTTGCATGCTTTCATCTGATTCGAGGATTTGCGATCGGATTGTGGCGGAAGAGTTTGGCCTAGAGATCATTCATAGTATGTTTATATATATATTATTGTCTTAGTAATTACCAATTCTCTTTCTAAATTAAAATTATATTTCTATACATACCTTTGTTACCAACTGTTTCTTTTTCCACTCTCATTCATAAGCTTTCCTGTTAGATTGATATTTGCAATGCATGTCATGTATACATGTGCACGTTGTGTTAATTATATATATATATATATATATATATATATATGTGTGTGTGTGTATATATATATGTATGTGCATACAATTATCTTTTTACTCCGATATGTATACATACATACAGTATTACTATTCACACCCATAACCCAGAGTGGTTTATAAGTAATAGGGTCATGGTTAGTATATTGACACATTCATATTCTATCACCTTCTCCCAGAACTATGCCTTCATCCTGATTCTGATCTTCAGATGCGGGGATTGTATATTTTGCATAATATCCTTAAGGACTCAAAAGTATTTGGTGTTACTTATTGTATCTTGTTAAACTGTACATACCATATATATATGTGTGTCTATATATATATATATATATATATAGGTTCCGTCATATACATATAGTATAGAGTCAGGCATTGATGCCACAACAAATATCAGTTATAGTCATAGATATCCGTAATGCATTCTATTATACATCCTATTATACATACTATCATATCTACAAATACAGCAATGTATCTCTGGATTGGCGTACTTGATGGCTTTGATTAAGTTTTTATCTGCCTTTCTGTGCATGTTTCTCTTTCTATCTCCCGTTTATAATTTATCCTCAATTGGAGAGCCTTTGATGCTATGTTTGTGTTTCTATATAATTTATGAATAGCTGATAAGTAGCATGAGCCATTTCATGACGTATATATATGTGTAGGGGTAGATAGATACCATTTTTAAGGAATGGTGGGTCACTTACTCAACTGGATTTCTAAATATATATGTTTTCTTTATTGATATGAGATAGTGGGGCCTGGAAAATAACACAAATAGAAAAACAATGTCTTCTTGCAAGGTATAAGTATCGGCTTATAGTAGTGTTTCTTGTGAATGAAATTTTGCCTAACAGTCTCTTAACTCCTAGGACGCTGCCACTAAATTTGTTGAGGAGAAAGAGGCATCCATTGAAAGTCTTTCCTATATAGTCAAAGTTTCTACCTCAAGTGCTTCTGTTAAAAAGCAGGCAGATGACTGCTTGAAAGTGTTGGAGTCATATGGCCTCATTCAAAAAGCTGAGCTTGCTGGACAGGCTCTGTAACGCTATATGGTTGTTGTTCATCGTAGAGAGACAAGATAGTGCTTGTAGTTTTGGGATCTCTGGCTATTCATTTATAGTTTCCTGCACTTTATTGTGTTGAATTATATAGCATGAGAGGACCTGTTTGGATATTATGATTAGCTTAGGTACTGTTATAAAATTGCGTGAGCGGTTCGGAAATTAGGATAAAAATATAAATTTAATATGACAAGTTGTTGTATATGATCCCTGACTGGAAATAATGTTTTTATTATTTTATCATAGTGGTAGTAACTAAGAATGTTTATTTGGGGTCATAAAGTAACCGAAGTTGTGATGAATTTATGACTATAATAAACTTCCAATTATCATTAACATCTGATATTTAAATTGATTGGAGTATCTCGCCTGCTCGCCAAGTCGACTCCAGCTAATTTGTAATCTACTTCATTTAAAAATTATGATTGGGGTTATTTCTATTCCAAAATATATTCTCTAAAGTTGATTGACAGACCGCATGTTTGACTCAATGGCTGTAATGAGTATTGAAGCTGAATCTTGGCATATGATTAGCATAGATGGTATAAACATGAATTTCAGTCTGATATAGAGAAATATAATAATAGTACATGTATTGAGAATTTTTGTAGGGTCGTAAAGCATGATTGAATTGATCACATTAATGGATGTGTATTCAATATATGAAATAATAACCAAACTTACAAAGATAAAATAAATTAAATCAAAACAAATCAACGTAAAGTTACTGATCTTTATGAATATAAGTTGTTTTTTCTTAAAAGTACCTTTAGATCTAGTTTTAGTCTCAGTTGTAAAAATATTTGTAAATTGGAAGAGAATATACAGTTAATCCTTAACATACCTATGGGAAAAAGCCATCAAAATATTATAATATAGAGACTTACTCTTTTAAACACGTCCTAACTAAAAAGGCTTACCATTCTTATTGTCTTAGCTGACTTTCATAATATGTGACTTTGATGGACCACACTTAACCCTGAACAATTTTGAATACTAATTATAATTTGGCCCAATTGAAACATGAGTCATATTTTTTTATCTATCAAAAGAAAATACATCAATATCTAAGTCAAGAAATAAAATTAGACGCACATTTATTAAACCGAAAGAGTCATGCCAAGTATAAAGACTGACGTGATAAGAAGAGGCTGTTATGACATGACAATATTTTTTACAAGTCGCGATGTATGTAAACAATGTAGAGCCTCTTAAATTACCAGTTTATTTACTGGGGATTAGAGTGAGGTTTTCTTTTGCAACCCAAGTTTTCAAATATTATTACATGTTATCAGCCAAAAAGATTGCCCAACTCCAGTATAGTGATAGAAACTAATCAGAGAAAAATATTTGATCAGTAGTTAAGTATGTCTTAGATCTTGGGGTTTTCTCTGTCACAAACACCAAAAAATTACTAATAGAAGCTGTTCATGTACCCAGTGCCTTTAACTTAGTTTTAAAAATTACATGTAATGAATACAAAATAAACAATGAAGCATAAGTTAGGCGCAGGTCTTGCATATATAGAAGTTTGGGTCATTGAACCTGTACAGATTTTTATGCGTTTATATATAATTTATGCAGAAATATGTCATCTATAAGTAAAGCCAATCAAGGTATACTTGACGCGTAGCAGTTTCACACACACTACGTTTTAATTGGTTATATTTATCTTTCCCAGGAATTCTTATATTAAAAAAAAAGGTGCCAAGCCGTATAATGATTGGATTTTTTATAGCATACATTTACCAATCAAAAATATTTTAAAAAGATGTATTATCGACAGTTGATTAGATAATTGTAGATCCAAGAGGCCATGTAGTAAACTAGAAGTTGTTAAGACAACAAAAACTATATTTTATTGTATATAAACTTGATATCGTAAGTAAATACATTGTTATAAGAATTTATTAAAAAATATATTACTTTATTTCATTAAATTGGAAATAGTATTTGGTACACACCCAAAACTATTTTGCATCATCAACCAATCAACTCATTCAAGCTAGATTACGAACCGATGCGAAAACCAGTAAATAAACCAATCCAAGTATCACAGCACATAGAATATATTTATATTCGACTAGAGCATTTCACAATCATTACATTTACAACAAATGCTTTGAAAAACAAAAATTCTTAACTGGAACTTAACAGCTTAGATAGAGTGTCTGAGTGTGAGGTTGGGATTATAGCAATTGCCAACTAAACAAACAGAGAAGAGACAATATTTATTGTACAAGCGACTATTTGCACGATATTATCGTTTATTTTATAGCTAAAGATAGAAGGATTTAAGGTACAAAAGTGTAAAACTCAAACGCTAATAAAGAGAATCAACAAAACCTTTGTGTATATTAACAGGGACAAGAGCCCTTAATACTAAGGTTACTAGTTGACCATGAGCTGGAAATATGATACTCGTACATTAAGGGTGCTGGCCATATCCCTTTTATTTCTTTTAAAGACAGAAGGAGCCCCTACACATGCAACTACTACCTCAGACATCGAGGTAAATCATGAATACACCAACATTAATTCAATGAAGCAGGTAGTAGCCTTTTGTCAGCAGAATCCAGCAGATAAAGTATGTGGCAACTCATGCGCCATGTATGGCCCTGATGATCAGCGATGTAAAGATCCGTGCTTTAAAGAAAATTATGACCCGAAGTGTGATGTTAAGAGTTACTGTAATAATCCCAAAACAAGAAATCTGCCGTATTGTGACCTCGACTACTGCAACAGAAACCCAGATGACCCATACCAATGTATCAACTGGTAAGTTTATTATTTGTTTTATTCTTTTGATTACATATATATCTCTGTCATATTTGTGCCTTTTTGTGGAGCTTATTAATGGATACTGTTTTTTGTCTTGCGAATAATGTTACAACCCAATTAACGCACCATAATAAGCATACGATTTTCTGTCTCAAAACTCTGTTCAAGGTATGCCTTTGTGAATAACGGTTTAAAAGTGTACACCAGAGCCTGGCTGGATATATTTATCCCAGTTCATTAATAAGGTTTTCTAAAGGTAAATTTAAATTCAAATTTACTGGGTTTCCATTGCAAAACTTATTTGTCTTTGCAGGGCATGTATAGATGTATCTACCAACGACCCACAGTATGCGGAGTGCTTTCCTGATCGAGCTGGTACCGTTGAAATCATGGGTTCTCAAGAACCACGTCAATCTATCATAAATGAGGCCGTAAAAACTGATACTACTCCAGAAAATACCGAGGTAAACAATGCAGTTCCTGATGTTCAAACTGTAGAGCAAGCAGTGGAATTTTGCCGACAGTTCCCAGCAGACCAAAGGTGTGGTAATGCGTGTGCAAAGTATGGACTTGCAGATCCACGATGTAAGGATCCATGCTTTAAAGATATATTCGAGCCAAAGTGTGATATAGACAGTTACTGTAAAAATCCTGCAACACGTAATGAACCGTTTTGTGCCGACGATTTTTGTGAACAGGTTCCCAATGATCCATACCGATGTATCAACTGGTAAGATTTATATTCAAATTTTAAGCTTGCATGACCTTTGGTAGTTTATTAAATCATTTTAAATTTGCTTATCATTAGGCGTGTGGAATTCTATGTGTACGTGTCTTAGCATGAATACTTGTGAATAACTTAATGACAACTGAATTAAGATATTTAATTTTTTACTCTATTATATAGTAATATACTTAGAAAAGAACATTTACAAAGTCAACTTCCTAATCTTAAACTGCACTCTGCAGGGCATGTATTGACGTAACACAAGATGACCCACAATACAATGAATGTTATCCTGATCAAGTTGGCAATGTTGATGTAACAGACTTGCAATTACAAGATTTTAACTCTGTCACCATTCCCGCAACAACTTTCGCACCCACGTTGGAATCAGTACCCAATATAATGGATTTGCAAATAACAACACAAAATTTTGTATTACCCATTTCTCCAACGTTGTTTCAACCTACATTTACCCAAAACATTGATATTTCAACAACTGTAGCACCCACCTTCACATCAATACCTACTATGATAGATTTACCTATAACAACACAAAATGTTATACTAAATACAGATGAAACAAACCCTTTACCTATTTCTCCAACTTCGTTTCAACCCACGCTCAACCAAAACAATGAAGTACCTCCAACAATACTTGATAACGATGCTATTATCAGCAATATTTTAAATGAGTTAAACAGCGTGAATAATAACATCAATCCAACAATTGGTGGAAATGAAGGAAATATTCCTCAATCAAATATGGGTGAAAATGAAGGAGATATACTTCAACCAAATATGGGTGGAAATGAAGGAGATATAATTCAACCAAATATGAGTGGAAATGAAGGAGATATAATTCAACCAAATATGGGTGGAAATGAAGGAGATATAATTCAACCAACTATGGGTGGAAATGAAGGAGATATAATTCAACCAAATATGGGTGGAAATGAAGGAGATATAATTCAACCAACTATGGGTGGAACTGAAGGAGATATATTTCAGCCAATTATTGATGGAAATGACGGAAATATACTTCAAACAAGTATCAGTATTGATGATAATTTCGTTGGTTTTGAGCCTACCGAAACTACCTTAGCTAATAATCCAATTATTATTCCAAGTAATATCAATAATTTGGACTTAAGTACTGGACTTTCAAAGTTTGAATCCACAAGAATTATTGATCAGCCTGATATTCCTATTATGAACACGAAAACTGAACCTGTACCTATTAAGCCTATTGTCACAACCCAAAGTGAAACCCCAACAGGTCACATGACGAATGATTTAGTTGGGTATACTACCACAGCGCACAGCACCGCACTACAAAATACCAAGGTAAATAATAACGAGGAAAAGGTTAGCAGTGCGGGCTATGAAGAAAAAGTATACGACCGAGAAGGCTACGATCAATTTGGTTATGACCGGGACGGATACAATAGGCGAGGTTATGATACAGATGGCTATGATCGTCAAGGTTATAATGAGTTTGGATATGATGCGAGTGGATATGATAATGAAGGATATGCTCAGGAAGGATATGATCAGGAAGGATATGATAGGGAAGGATATAATAGGGAAGGATATGATCATGCTGGGTATGATAGGGAAGGTTATGACAAGGAGGGTTATGATGATTCATATTGTGATAGAGCGGGCTTTTGCCTAGATGATGTTTACGTATGGTAGTGGCTGACTTGGTTTCTAAACATTTATTGCGTGTTTTTATTTCAGGTCTATGGAAAGTTTACATATTCTTTAGTTTCTCATTTATAAGGACTATGGTATGCTTTTCCACACACTAAAATGTCGCTTTTTGAGGTGCCTAGATTTGAATTTTTTTATTCATTTTAATATCCCAAATAGAAATGATACAGAATTATAGTAAGGATGACCGGTACTCTTTTCAATACTGTATTTCATTTTTTATTTACATTATACTACTCTGATAGTTATGTTTAGTGCTTTATAAATTACATCTAAATTTATATTTGTATTTGCATTGCCTATATGACGGAAAATCAGTAAGATGTAATTAACAAAAATATATTCACTATTAAGCATGTTGCACAAGTAACTCTGTATTTTAACATGATGGCTACAATAATGTATATGCATGCAAGCTTGTCTAATTAAAGCAGACATATTTTAATCAAAAAAAATAAAGTATTGGACGCAATAAATCATTCGGTATATTAAATAGCATGAGAAAAAGAAATTAAAAGTCTGGAGAAGTAGACATTTTTAATTTTCAAATAAAAATGGTCAAGTAATCTGCACAAGCACACCATAGATTAGGCGCAGTTGTCATGATGGTGTAAACATTATATTGTATACTTCATACCATTATAAAAAAAACACAAGCTTATCTGTGAAATAAAAGCTCTAGTAATAAATTGTCTCAAAGGTATTTCTTAAATATAGCCAATAAAAGCAAAGAAAATAAGATTAAAATGATAATCTATTTATATCAACCAATTAATAACTTAATATTAAAATATTCATACTTTTAGCAGCAGTCTATTGGCTATAATAAAGCCAGTCCTTTTTCAGTTTTTAAGCTTCATATTCCAGAGCATCTGTATCTATGGCATTTATAATCATAATCATATTCATTATTTACTTTGATTAGAGACTAGTATAAAAGATATCATGAGTGTCCTTATGCATGTGGGAGGCACAGTTGCTGTGGCTGCCTTTATTTTTTGGTGTATGACTAGAACGGTGTGTATCTTTTCATGTTTCTAAACTGTTCTTAACCGCTACACTATCTTCTCTTTCTCTTTTATGTTGCTGTTCGCATTTAATTTACTATTCTAATTTTAGTAATTCTATTTCTTTATTATTTTTCTAGTTCATATTGTGTAATATTTACCGGCTATATTTAATAGTAAAGTCTCGCTAGGTGTAATTAAACTACTACATCTATAATACGTAGAGTACTATTAGAGTTGATGTCATACATTTATATATATATACCCCAAAGCTTAGACATGCACTGACTAAAGGAAAAAAAAACAAATATATAGTATCATATATGTAAGAATATTTTTACAATCCTGTGCACTTCGATAACTCCTTCTATCTATACGTTTGTAAATCTACTTGTTTATCTATATGAAATAAGCAGACATTAAGAAAAGAAGAATCTACGTAACATATGTATGGTATCGGCGTTTACAAGATTGTTCAATTAATTATCAGAGCGTGAATATTTTATATGAATATCATCTCCAAATTGGCTACTTGATGTTATAAGTGATTGACCTATTTATATTATCTATCGAAAGAGATATATTCTTTTCCCTTCTCAGTCAGTTTTAACTATTGTTCCTGTCTAATCTTCATAATATGTAGTCTGAGCTAAGAGAACAAAAAAAGGTGATGGCTGAAGATCAAAGAGAGTGTATATGCTTCAATAGCCAATATACAAAGTAATTTACTAACAACATCAAACAACCTACATAGAGATAACGTATCTATGAAAGACTCGCAATATGAACAACCATTACAGAATACTGCTAACACTGATGTGCAATCATGAGACTTGAGCTAAAACACTATCTCTCTGTCTACTACTAACATTATACCTATGACTTTCCTACCTATCTACTCCTACCAATCCTACAGAAGAAAAGAAATCTAGCTAAAAAAAAAAAAAAATCCAAGTCTAAAACAAGTAAGACAGCCTTAACCGACACCAATGAAAACAGAATACCTTTGGCTAACACCGATACTCGATCACATAATAAAGTAGAAGATAAGGATACTATAGAGACCAATCCTGTTACAAAGAAAAAAAGTAAAGCCAAACAATATGTTCCGTTTAAAGAAAGTTCTGCACCTGAGCCTGAGGTGAAAGAGGAGAAGGAGAGTAGTAGTTTTAGTTATGCGCAAGCTATTAATAAGGATGTAGTTGATTTGGGAAAAGAAACACAAAGAAATGAACAGGAGCATAAGGCAAAGTTTACCGAGGCCAAAGGAGTAGCTATGACTGTGGATACTGATTCGGATGATGGTAATGTGTTGTGTTACTTACCTTTCTAACCTTTCTAGTTGTTATGTGTCTATATATTGATACACCTTTTTACACATGTTTCTATAGGTATAATACATCTATGCATGCGAATTCACATATATAGCTACTTATATCATTCTTTCTCTCTTATTTTATTATATATATTTATAGCCTGCAGTATATTCAATTGGATATTTTAAAAGATTAAGATATTGAAATATATACCCTACAAGAGCATATCATAATAATAAACGCTTTTTTTGTTGATTTTCTTGACACATGATTTGAGGAAGTACTAGAGAGAGACTGTACTTATTAGTGAACTATTGTGTTTAAGGATTAAGAATGTATTTTTATTTAAAGTTTTATATATTATAGTATCTAAGTATATCCGTATGTATATGTCAATGCACTTATTCATCTAAGTCTGTATGTATTTTTGTCAATCCATTTGTTTATATATATTTTATAGCATACACCCCGCCTTGATTACATACATTAGTAATATATATATATAATACCGACTCTCTCATACGTTATATAACAGAACTAAAAGGCGATATACTCCTACTTAAGAAACCTGGCCCTAAACCAAAGACTGTAAGTATATTAATAAAGGATTGTTGCGATTATAATAGTTATATTGCAAAAGGTTGTTGTTCATCTCGTTATGTAGGTATATACTAAGGGATATTTTTGAGTACATGTTTGGCAGAACACATATCAATAATATATGCATTATATATATAGTAGACGAATGGCTCATAATCGTGGGTGTTGAAAGGAGAGTGTATAATAATAATATAATAATATATAACGTGTAGTTTGAAGGTGAATGAAATGGTACTTGTGGATAATGTGCATTTATGCAGACCCATTATTGCTGTAGGATATTTTGATAGAATAGGTAGGTGAGATAGCCATAAAGGGAAAGTAGGGTATGCATATATAGTGTGTAGATTGTATACATATTATACATATTATACATATTATTTAAACCATGTGTATGATGGTGGTTACAGGTTAAAGATTATGCTAGGGATCCAGCCGATGATGGCTGGGAAAGAGTAGTTGGTAAACAGAAGACAGCAACTACAGGTAGTTTGTCTACCATATATATTCTTAATAAATTTAAATGCATTCTTGTAGTTATTTACCATTATAGTTATAAATATAAATTATCTCCACGTAGTATTCTCGTAGATTTGTCCTTATCTTTTGCCTGTATACACCCACATTCCACACTCTATTCTCCTAGAGGTAGGTATGCGAATGTTTATTCACAATGATACCTTTATCTAATGGCTAGCTATGCTTTGTATACATACTCTCAATTATGTTCACAATAACTCCCATCCTTAGTCACACTTGTACACGTATCGTCCTTGTTATGTAAGTCTATATTTACACTACTACGTTTACATTTATTACCGATGTATTGACTCCTCTGTTCCTATTGATATTACACAAGTACTTACTAACCTTCTTTTTATCTAGGTCCTCCCAAGCCAGTACTTGCCGGGGTAGGTTCTGTCCCTCAAGCGAGGGATGGGAAAAAGGAAGCCATATCTAAAACAGAAAAGAAAAATAAGAAAAGGATAGAGAAGCAAAAAGCGATAAAGGAGGCAATGACTGCTATACAGGTGAGCTGCATATACGCTAGTAGGTCTATATAGACTGTGGTACTGGTATACCATAGCACATACTATTATACATAATATCATATATTATAACTAACTAATATGCACCTATCTAGATAGTCTCGTTTCATCTTTACAGTATTTCTATTTTACTTTGCCTTTTGACATAATTGTATTGCAATCACTACTGGCACCTACGTTACACTGGCTAATCTATATCACATTGGGTGTTATAATAAGGGTATACATATGTATGTGTGCGTATATGTTCTTTGCTCTATTGGCTTTATCTGCGTAGATGAAGTAATATATATAAAGACTTGTACCCATTCATATAACTAGTATACAATATATATATACATATAAGAATATATGCATATATGCAAATGGGTTTACAATTTTATAAAAACAAATATAGTTTGAAAAATAGCCATGAATTATAATAAGCAAGCCAAGTATACAGATATATTAGTGTAAGAACAAACTAATCTGATTTGAATAGAATACAGGGTTGAAATAAAGAACGGGGCAGTGATGTAGAGGTAGTAAGAAAAAGGTGTTTATTGATTTAGGTTTTGAAATAAGAAAGCAATAATATAATAACTATCCTAGCATTCTTAATGAGCATGTGAACACATACTATTATACGTTTACTTAACATGTATATAATGGAGCTGCAAATACTCTAATGTAATATTAGTCTATAACCTCTCAACTTACACTAATTTTCATACAACTAGGGTGATCGTCTACGACAATACCGTCAAACTCAGCCTGCCAATATTTGTACATGGAAACCTCCCCCACCCCCTCAGAGCAAATGGACTCCTGCTACATCAGGTTTGTGCCATTATATTACTGCTACACCTTACTCTGTTTACTGTCTTTTTTTTCTTTTTTTTCATCTGTTTATAGCTTGTTAGTCGATTGTGTATGTGACTAGCAGGTAGTATATTTGTATGATGGTGTGTTTTTTTTGTACCTTAAAGGGTAAGGTATTTTGTATCTATATCTGTATGGCTTTGGACTAATGCCAATATATGTATATGTTTAAGTCGATTAATACTCAAGTTGACTGATGCATGTCTACAACTACATACATACCTACCTACATACATACATACTATCATGCATACTATCATATATATATAACAGCACTTGGTACGAACTCTGACGAAGACTCTATCTGGTAATCAAGGTTACCCTTCCAGTATCTTATAATTGATTTGATTTGTTATGCGAGACGATTGTAAATCGTATTATTTGGGAGATATGTCGAATCCCAAAATCATACCGTATATATATATATATATATTACTTCAGTATTTCGAACAAGTATAGAGTAACAGGTTATCAGGTTATCTGATGTACTATTTAGTATACAATATCACCTTCGTACCCTCTTACCATATCACTATAATATATCATACACCATGCAAACCCACTATTAGGGCTATATGCAACTAGAATGGACGTCGAACTCTTCCCACAGTCATACAGTTATTATTGTCACTCCTATAGAAACATGTACTTAACCCTGTTTAACCAGTCTCACCATGAACATAAACAAACGGTAGCCTCTATGTATATTAGTTATAGTCTTCCCTTCTCGTATTATAGGTCTATTGAGACCACACAATAAACAGGTTAGAGTATGCTCAACGGTTTATCCTTACGTTGGCTTATTCCTTACTGGGAGATGTAGTTCATACAGTTTAATACCGCGCAGTGGTTTAAAAACATTGATATGTACACCCCTTAATATTGTTGCTATTGCATCTCTCTCTAATATGATCTATTCTTAGCTTTTTATATACTGGTATTGAATACCCAGACATACAGGCAATGGCTTTAATAACAATGTTTCTCGTGTTGGAAATGTAGAATAGATCAACTTCTTATAACTCGCTAGAAGTAGTCACAATAGATGATATTGTAATCATATTCAATTTGACCAAATGTTGTTGTCTAAATAACTGATCTTCTTAAGAATATTTTCTTTTTGTTTCAGGTGGTAACCATACGCTTGTATGTGTTTTCTCCCTTTATTTTCTCCATTCTAACACCCTAAACCTTTAAGAATTTGACATTACAACTGGTAGTCTATTTACTAATGGTAATAATTACTTGATCTGATCTGTCCTTAAGGCTCAATTGTTGTGGTAGAGGTTCTATAGAAGGCCCATATACCCACTCTCTAGGTACCTGACTAATAATTATACCCTTGTTCTAATTCAGAGGGAATCGATGCTTTGATTTGTTTAGGTGCTAATGTGCAAATTACACAATGAAACCAATCAGTAAGGAGTGCTATATTACGATGTAAATAATAACTATTGTCACTATTCATTGGGATATGCTAAGATATTTTTATTATTAAACAAGTCAGCAGGACTTGTCTTAGGCAGGATGCTTAAGCAATATGTTGTCTGGACTCAAAACATATGACACCTTCCGAGTTGTACCAGTGCCTATAATGATCAAATAAATAAGAAGTCTTAACCTATACTTTACTATGCCCATTTTGACTGACTCTCTTGGGTTTATTATCTTATTCTTTTAGGTGGTGCTATCCCTGCCAATTCAATGCTAGGCATTGGAAACTATATTATTATATTATAAAGAATAGATTGATAATTAAAAATAATAGTTGATTTATTTATTTAGAATATGTAAACATGTACATACATAAGGAGAAATATAAATAAAGACCATGGGAATCATCTTAACTGTGAAGCAAGAATTAGTAATTAAATCTATTTAAACTATTGAAGGGGATTATCTCTAAGGGGCATATTGGAATAGTAACAAATAATGAATAATGTATGTACTCGTTTACCATTATGTTATGTTGCCATATGGCAATGGCTTGCATGTTATTTATTAAAAATATCAAGTGTACAGATTAATTAAAAAAACCGAATTAGATTTATCTTTTAACTTTGAATAAAAAACTGCATATATAATGCGTATGAGAAGTGCAGAATAAACCATTCTGAATATGAATATTATACTATAGTGATACAATACGCTAAATTAGTGTATATCAGCAGGACTAACTACAGTGAGTATGGTACCATATTAATATGAATTGTTAGGGCTGTAGAATGAAATATAACTTGAAATAAGCTCGAGCACAGCAATATGTAAATCAGTATAAGCGTAAATAAACAATATATATATAATCTTAAGAAGGGTATTATAAATTGTGTTCGTATCATTTGGGTTTGTGCTGTGCGTTTACGAGACGCATGTTTCTTAAAATGAATGTGCATGATTAGGTGCTAAATTATTCAAACAAAAATAGCTATAAAAAAGAAAAATAAATCGAACTAGAAGAAGGTGGGGAGAGAGTTAGTCAGTGGAAAATAAAAAGAGATGGATTACAAAGAAAATGAAAGAGATATAAGGTGTTGGAAAAGAATGGAATAATATATAAATGATAGGTGAGATAGATAGAGTATATGTTATGGTGGGACGCCCAATAGATATAATAACTAAGAGAAAGGAGTAGAAGAGTCGGAAAACATCTTCCGCACAATATCAAAACTGGACCATGTATCTTTATCTTGATCCTTTGGTATGGTTATCTGTGTATATATTATGAGGTTGTTATACCATAATAAATCTATTAAAATATAAATCTTAAGCTTATGTTTTCATAGTGTGCTTGCACAACAGACCATATGGGGAGAGATAACAGTACAATAAATATATATATATATAGACAGTGGTGAAAAAATAAACTAAACAGATAAACTAAATGAAGATGTGTGTATGTATGTACGTATGTATGTATGTATGCATGTATGTATATATGTAACAGTGTGCTAAACATAATATAATAAAAAATGACAGGAGTATTATTATACAATCAAACAACCTACATCAAAAGGAAATGCAGGAAGAACATCATTAGTAACCCTAGGCATATGCTCATACTTGGCATGGGTGATATGAATCACATTGGTAACTGCCTCTCGCAACTCATGCTCGGCTCTCTGTCTATACACTGCTTGGTCTAGTAGTGTATTGCACCCATCCCACCCATAGTATTAACAAGGTATTGTAGGTCCTTCATTGGCGGTTATTGATAATCTGTGCTGAAGCCCAATCCAATCGTTCATCCATATAGCTTCAGATGGTTTATTCTCATTGGGTACACAAAGCCATTAAATTTTCGCATGCCCTTTAAACTAATCACCAACTCTATCATTTATGCAAAAAAGGATGCCTAAACACTATAGGCACAGATAGCCTATTCTCATTCGGTCTCAAAAAGTAATGTATTTTAATGTACCTTATCAACCAGTAAAGCCATTCTATTCAATCCATCCTAATGTATATCTCTCTCCTTAATAACCTTCTATTCCTTATGACCTCCCCTATCAATTCTAACATACTATTTGAGCTAATCTCTGTTTCTATATTAATCTCTTTTATCGCTTATGTCTGTATACTTCTTATCATCGCAATCTGTTTTCTCTATCTCGTATTTCCAACGCCAATCATTCATTTAACACGTGGATACGAGGAGATAAAGTTTTAATTTGAAATATTAAAAACATTTATCTGTTAGTGAGTCATAACTATAAATCATTAAACAAAGTATAGTAAAACAAAGAAAGGACTTACCTACATCAGGATGTGGATTAATCAGTTTCACTCCTATCACCCACTCCTCCCATACAACTTTTTCTGTCTTTTGAAACCCAAGTATGTTGGTACAATGGCGTTTGTCAAAGAATTGAAGCACTAACTATAAAGAACGGAAGAAATGTGTATGTGGTTGATGTATGCATGTATATTTATGTGTGTGTATGTATGTGCATGTAGTTTAAACGGTTACTAATTGTACTAGTATGTGCTTCTATACATAAACATTTTTAGGGGTGGGAAAAACCGTTGTCAGTAAAAGCAACCAAATAAAGATATATATATATATATACCTATAACTAGGGGAGATAAATAGAAATAAAAGAAAAATAAATCCGTGGGTAAACTGTAAAAGAAATAAATTCAGATCACTACCAATGGAGTGTTTAAAAACCTGATTTTCACCTATAGTTATAGTTGAAAAAAGATATAATAAATATAAAATATAAAGTTAAGTGCACTGATGTCGGTTATGAGCTGACCCAAAATACTTGTACATGGCTATAATAAAGTAGTGGTAATTATATAATATTTTTATATTTACATTATGCTAGCTTGTAATGATAGAATAACGTATATTTAAATGACTAAAGATTACTGGCAGATTGGTGTTGACGGCAACCAATCAACTAGGATACTACAGAAAAACTTATAGGCCAGTTTTTATATATTCTAAGTTACTCCGTCTACTCTGTAATATTTTACTCTCCTACAATGCTTGCAATACTATATAGGAGATTACAGTTATTGTCTATCCCCTTATAAATTTATATAACTGTCATTTCCTTCTCTCCTTTTTACATATATATATAATAATCCCTCTCTCACTCCCTCTCCCTCTCCCTACCTTCTAGTTATCACTCTCTTCTAGTCTTACCTGTTATCTACTATATTAGTTCTACCTCACTTATCATATCACATTTTAACATAACAACAACAATAGTAAAAGAGACAATCAACAACTATACCTGTCCACGTTTTTCTGTAGTTCCTATTGGACTCTTACACATAATCTGAAAAAACCTAGCAACCTTATCATCAACCATCTTGCTGATTGTCCCACCGTCATCAGAGCATGTTACATAACTACCATTAACAGTACGACAATCTACAGTCAAGGGCATTACAGTACCAAAGGATCGATGGAAGATAATAGTATGTAGGACACCTACGGAAAGAAGAGAATGAGAAGATAACAAGAGGGGAGCAAGAGTTTTGAAAGATATATTAGGATGAAAGAGGAAGAGGAAGAGGAGAGTAGAAGGGGAAGAAGATAGGAAAGAAGGAAAAGGCAAGGTTATATGTTTCAAAATATTCATGCTTAGATAGCACCCAATAATCTCTTGTATAGATACATTATGACTATGGTCATGGATAATGACTGTTAAATAAAACCTTCAAATAACATATTTGGTTACTTATAGCTATCTAGTAAAAGGGTGATATTTGATATCATACATAAACACTCGGAACTCGATATTCCAATAGCAGAGGGTATAATCCTATCACATGTAGACCCGGAACATATATATATGACCACCGTATAAGGGTGGCAGACCAAGCCTATATAGTATATGAAATAGAAATGTATTTTTATTTTAATGCACAACCAGAGGTTTGTATTTTTTTCTCGGGAAATTATTTGTATGCGTTCAAAAAGCTGATTGTATGTATATATATATATGAGTGAATTTGCATGTGTACGCATTTCTAAAAAATATACTTTAATAGTGTTGTGTAGACAGTCGTAAATGGAGGAATATTACTATACTTGATACCTATACCTTTATAATATATTTTATAAGGACAATGATTAGGGAAGTATGAATTTATGTGCTCCACTACATTTTGATAATTGCTTTGTTGCTGTATGATTCCATACTATCTTTTTTTTTTGAACTCTGTTATTAGTACCTAATATGTGTACAGGAGGAAGTATTTTTAATGGTACGGTGAAACAAACACAGTGAATTGTATATCATAGAGTTTGAATAATACCACTTTCAAGATAATGTCAAAAAAAATGATATATGCATAGCACCTACCAGTAATAAGTTCTTTTAACTGAGATAACGGAAGAGGTTGCTAGAGAGAGAAGAGTGAGTCAGGCTCATAAAACATAGAGACATGAGGGTGTATTGGAATTTTAGGCAATGAAGCGAAAACAAAATATTTAGCACCATAGATACCAGTGTATATATGCATCTACCAAATAGAAAGGCAATGGAAAAATGTCACATACAAGGGTGGCAATGGGTATATTGAAGAGTTCAAACACAAAGAGCATGTATGTAGATCCGTATAAAAGTATTGAACTTGTGTCTATATGCGTACAACTCTTCAATAAAAAATTATCATAAAATATTTCATAACTTTTCATTACAATTAAGCAAGATAAGGAAAGTTAAACGAGTAAGAATAACCACTTGTTCATTTAAAACTTGATATAAAAAATAATAGCACAAAATGTTAAATGCTCGTTTGTTAAATGTTCATTTGATTTATTGGCAAATGAAACCAAAAAGATTGTAGACACCCACCAGGTCAATATTAAATACTTCAAAATTCATTATTACTCGAAAAATGCAAAAGAAATATGTTCAAATACAAAAAAAAAAACACATCCCTAAATATAATAAATATATCGATGTTGTTTACGAAAATAATGTGCTTTTACACGATTCTTATCAGCACGATCGGAATGTATACAGATATACTTAGCCAATAAAAACAAACTCTATTTAAAATATACCAATATATTAGTTAATTTAAATTATTATTAACTTACTCGGGATAATAATTGGCAATTACAGATTTTAATGGAATCCGATCCTATGATAAACTTAAGCTCCTGACTTGATGGAATAAAGAAGGTCTAATTAATCACTGAAAGATTGTAACATTTATTCTATTCTAAAATAAATTATATTAATGGAGACGGAACTTAGGCAACATTGTAGGCTTTAGGATTAAGGTGCAAGAAAATGTAAAGCGTATTTTTTATATATAAAAATTGAATAAACCATCTTTAATACAAACATGTCAATCAAATAAACCCATTCTGATAAATACTAGAGCAATATATACTTGGGTCAGGTACAATGGGGTTATGTGAGGTTGGCAAACAGACCTAGAAAATACAGTGTGTAGCAAAAAGAAACGAAAAGAAACAGCCTAAGGTAGCATTTTTTGTACACTTGATCTAGCTAGCACTTACTCTTCTCCATCGTAATCTACCTTAATAAAAGTATGTTAAAGAAAAACATATTCATTGTCATTTATTTTATTCTATGTGTAATAATATCAGATTACAAGGAAGAGTTTTAAAACCGGAAAAGAGATTAAAATAATATGAATAAACAGCAACAAAGGAAATTAAATGTCATGATGTAGGTTTGTGCTTGAAAGAATATAAGGACCTAAACTAAAATTGGGATAGTTTGTTATATGAAAAACTTTAATCGAATTGAAAATGCTATTTCTGTATTTAAAGAAATTAAGCAATCGGGTAACTTGATTTACTAAAACATTTTGAATGTATAAACATTACACAAAAACCAAAGATGAAATAAAAAAATTATTCAAAGAAACCCTCAACATTAGACTATATTATGCATATTTATTATGATGAATCTCTTGGGCCTAAAGTAAAAATATTGAAATTGCTACCAGCAATACCATGATATTTTTAGCAGGCCCATTCTCCTACACAAAACCAACTGCACAATAAGCCAAACAATATTAGGAGTACTTTGAAATAACGGGATGTCTTTCCTGCAAGATAATACCATAAAAAAAACGTTTTAATATGGATGTCCAGTTAACTTTTAAAACAAAATGTAATTTTAAAAAATAAAATATATATTCCACATTAAACTAATTGGCACTACAGATGTCAATTCGGACATTTGAAAAACGCGGTTTACATAATTATGAGCACGTATTATAAAGAGGAAAGGAATAAGTACGGACATTTACATGTAATCTTAAATGTGACTAGTACAATATAATGTATTTATGGTGAAACACAGTTCACATATTAATATTCCCGTTTTGAACCAATATAGGAACTGAGAAAAACCAACATGACTACTAACTGATATTAATAGCGTGTTATAAATTATAATCAAAGGCCAATTTCTACTTGGTAATTTTTTAAAGCTTATTTGTGCTGGCACTACTAGGGTAATTAAAACTCATGTCCGAGGAGGCGACAAAGGAGTTTTCCTGTATTTTAACTTCCTGTTTGTTTCGCC
>NAOQ01000203.1:100126-115696 GCA_002751075.1 Ichthyophonus hoferi | reverse complement strand
TATGTATGCATGTATGTATGCATGTATGTATGTATGTATGTATGTATGTATGTATGTATGTATGTATGTATGTATTTATGTATATACGTACGTATGTATTTATTTACTTATGTATATATGCAAATATGTAGGTAGATATGTAGGTAGGTATCTATAAATAGTCACGTGCACATGGTGGAGTATATAATAGTATAATATAATAGTAGTCTAATAGTATAATAGCATAATAGTATAGTAGTACAATGGTATAGTAGTATAGTAGTATTATATTGCAATAATATAATAGTATATAGGTGATAGTATAAGTATAATAGTAAAGTATTAATATAGTATAGTAGCATAATAGTATTATAGTATAGTAATATAAAAGTATTGTAGTATAATAGTATAATAGTGTAGTAGTATAGTAGTATTATAGTATAGTAATATAATAGTGTAGTAGTGTAGTAGTATAGTCGTATTATAGTATAATAGTATAATAAAGTAGTAATATAGTAGTATAATAATAAAATGGCATAATAGTCCGATGTACTAGACAGTAAATATCGTAACAGGAATGATGCAGTGGGGAGAGGATTAGTATTAGTTATAAACAGTAAAGGTGTTGCTTTAGAATCTATTCTGTATATATATATAATATACTATATATATGCTTGAAACTGCAAGACTTTGCCGCCTGGTGGCTTATGTATACTTAGATATAGATATACATCATATAAACCTCCATATACCACTATATAATATATTTTTATAATGAACATCGTATAGTACATATTATACACTAATTTATCTTCCGATCCTACGATAGAATGCCCTATAATACAATATAATACAATACGTATCATCTAGATAAACATATACATCACATACACACCTATATAATATATATTATATATGAAGCAAGGGTATGTCCGCAGGTCTGTAGTATGTAGTGTTATGAAAGTGTTACGAACGTTTATGTATATATAGGTGGGTATATAATATATAATATTATAGTACTATATATTTGAAGATAGTCAACACATTATGCATTATAGTTGGTAATACTTGCCCATAGTTTCTTATTATTACTATTATTATGGTTATTGTTGTTATTATTTGTTATTATTGTTATTATTGTTATTATGATTCTTAAATTATACCTAAAATAAAAATAAAGTAAGAATACGCGGCGTGAAACAACATTTAAAACTATGGAGTAATTGGAAATTAAAATTAAAGTCAGTTTTCTTAAATGCTTTATTTAATTTAATTTTATCCCTTCTATATATAGTATAATTGTCCCAGTATTAAAAGAGAGTTCAGTAATCCCGTTTTGATGGAAGCTTTATTATTATATTATACCATATTATATATATTATTATATTATTTTTTTTATATTTTAAATTAAAAGTTAGGTATTAATAATAGATATGATTACTAAATACATTATGGCAATAAATATTACATATTACATCAAACTTTGGACCAGATTAACTCTGGTGAATTTGCATTCACGATCAATCAGATTATAGCAAAACTGCAAGTTAAACCAGACCTACTTTACTTTTCATTACAATGTGTCCAAAGTATTGTATTCACAACTGCCCCAGTCCGCGCATCCCACACTGCGGGCCATAGTGCAAATCTGTTGTGAAACCGTTTAACTTCAAATGAGCACCTGATTTTGAAACCATTATAGTCTAATTAAGTTTGGACCACCACCATGCTATTTTTTCCGAGTAAATATGTAATTGTAACTCCTCGTACTAAATAATGTTGGAACCAAAGTGCTCGGCGCACTTTTACAGCTTATTCTTTTATGTATTGTTATTATATTTGCTTATAACTATAGAAAAAAGACGTTTCATCCTGGCTAAGTTTATTAAGAATTTTTATCAATGATCTTGTTGGTTTGGAGCTTGGTTAGAGCTTGGTACTACAATACACAATTAGAAAAAATGCAACAACTTTGAATACAATGATTTACTAGGTAGTATTTTACTTAGTATAAAACTGTGACAAGTAATTTACTTAGTTAGCTATCTTAATATGTTTCAAAATCTAACATGCTTAGACTGAGTCGATGAACAATTTAACTACGTAGAAAATTTCAAATTCTCACACTACGTTTGTAAGCAAAAACGTATGCCCAGAGAAAGTCTGAGTTCAGCTTATATATTTGATTGGAGTTAGTATTAGCTAATAGAGATTCAGTAGGGATTATTAATTGCAGTACAAATGTTGGACAATATTTAACTAATCTCACCACATACTAAAACAATTGACATACGACAACAACGTTAACTGTGGCAATAACAATCACAGTTCTAATCCTGATATGGAAATAATTAAATATTTGCATTCAACATTACAATAACAAATAAACTTCTACTGGTAGCACCCCCAAAAGATATGAAGTTATGGTGTCCAAACTCTGATATGAAAATGAAATGTCCCTGGAACCATCCGATCAAAACAAATTTTAGGAACCCCACGCCAAATCCATACAGACTTTGACTTAAGGCTGGATTGAAAAATCCTGATGCATAAGTCTTGTCAACTGGCAAGTGTTGCAAGACCATCAACTATCGAGAATACAGAAAACTGGTGCTAAATGAAAATTCAAGATGATCGATCAGAATTGAACCAGCCAATTGCAGAGGTCCTATAAATACATAATAAGCCATTCCAATCATTTTTTGGGTCAGACACCTCATTGCCTAGGCTTCCTGCCTAAGACAGGTCCTGCTGACTTGTTTAATAATAAAAATATGTTTTAGCATGTCTGTACTCCTTGAAAGCGAAGGGAAACGTTAAAACGCAGCATAATTCGGTATTCTCTCTTCTTATAAACGAATGTAGGTCACAGGAACTCTCCTGTCTCTACTTACTATTCTAAACATGGTGACAGTAAATGTTTAAATAGTTTACCATAATTACAAAGCTTGGTAATTATATTAAGTCATTTTTATCTACTGCCCCCTATGTGTGGAAAATTAATTTTTCATATATTTACACATTGTCTTCAAATTTACATTTGAACTATCAACATTTCCAGCTTCAAAGCGACGCCAAAGTAATGTACAAAGCAACTGTACAATACTCACATACCACCTTGGCCGCTAAACGCCAGAGCCCACGACAAAGCCAGAGCCCGAGCCAGAGCCATAGCCAGAGCCAGTAGGAACATTTAACATATGGAGCCCACAAGCCTACAGTTAGGTAGCCATTACGTTAAGATTCTTGCTTTTTTTTTTGGTTATTTTTATGCCCCAAGTAAAATAATCTGCCCTGGCCAAGAGGTGGGATTAAAGCAGGAAAAAATAATTAATTTTGGGTATTTAGAACCGTCCAGAATTCTAGCGCAGCTAGCTTTCTTTTATACTTGTACAATTATACAATAATAAGATGTTCAACTTTAAATAAAAATATAAACAATGTACTATCCACTACTCCATATCTGATTTATTCAGGTCTTTATCAAGCATCCATACAGTAGCTCGCTAACTCTACTACATTTCTACTAATAACCATATTACTAATAAAGTTATTATTAAAACAGGTAAAACAGGAATATTTAACTAATTTGGATATTTCTTTATATAACTATAATCATTTAATATTATTAGCAATTATTATTACATATGTAGTCTGGAAAAATAGTTGGGCAACTGGGTGCCTTCAACAACACATCCACCTGACCATCGGCTGCCTAACTAACTGCACTCTCCTAGTCGTATCCACCTTATGGGCCTAGTCCTCAACTTCTGCTGACTTGTTTACTAATAAATATATGTCTTAATGTATCTAAATAAATTTTATTACATCTACACACTGTCTTTAAATTGGAATTTGAACTAATAACATGTACAGTTTCAAAGTGACACGAAGGTAATATACAAAACAACTGGGCAACCTCGACGTATCATATCAGCCGACAGCCACCAGAAGCCAGAGCCTGCAACCATGCCAGAGCCAATGAATAACGCGAACGTGATTTCCCGATCAGGAATAATGAATGGCCTTAACAAAGGTGTATTCTATAATAATTATAGCTGTATGTAAACAATGGCTAAGATTTATACTATGCTATTTTACCGATAAGTTATAGATCCTGGAGCTATTGGTGCTCTAAGATCGTAGGTGCCTTGGAATACATAGGATTGCATGATGCAATCGGGGATTGTAATGAATAATGTGATTGCATATAATAATGATTCCCGATTAGAAATAGCGATTGCAAAATATTTGTATTTGCTTCGCATAGGTGTATGCATAGAATACAAAATGAGCTTAAAGAGGAAGGAGTATTGACAGCAGAGGCAAAATTATTGTCAAATCTTAGATGGTAGTTGGATCTCACTCATGATCCACGAATCAGTGTACAGTAGATAACGTATAAATGCGACTATTCCCAACACACTCCCTAAGTCGCGGGCAATTAATAGCATCATAAACGTACATTGTTTATATTAACCAATTATATTAATCAGCTTGACTTAAATTTAAACCTAATTAGGAATATAGTCTGTAATATATGTTTATACGGTTAAATGTAAGCTCATACAATTCATTAAAATAACTATTTGCTGTTAAATCAGGTAGGCCTTCTTTAATTATACCCACATGAGGTAATCAGGCACAAAACGTAGTATATTAAGGAATAAATAGCCTTTAATCTTTGAAACATACTATTGCTGCAAACGGTAATAGCCAATCACCTCAAGTACGTACATCTTTTAACTAAACTGACTGAGATCCGATTTATCGTGAATATTTTATTACAAACAACCCCATTGGGGTTTGCAAAAATCAACTATGCATTAAATATGAGTGGTTCTTTTAACTTTGGAAGCTTTGGACATTTTCTTGAGATATATCAACGCATGATAACATATTTTAGTATTTTATATATTTAGATTATATCATGGCATGTATTTTTATATTTAGATCTTATTATAACATATTTTAACGTTTAATTAATTATACAATTGAATAGGAATATGTTTATTTTAGAGCATTGGGAGCATTTCAAACTCATCAGATATAAAATAAAATAAAATGCCACGTGAGATGATGAGATTAACTCATTTTTACTACCATTTTACAATAGTATCATTATTATCACTATTATTATTATTATTATTATTATTATTATTATTTATAAAATATAATATAATATGCAATATACTATCAGTTTCCAACAATTCAACCTTCACTAATATTGGCCTCCTATGAGTCACTACTCACAGGAGCTCAATATTATTGTATTAATGTATAGCTGTTACTCACTAGCGCTCCCAACCTTAAATACAGTAGGTATTGTTCATCCAACGATATTCTGCGTTGTTTACTTTGTTATATCATATTATATCATAACTAAATAGTAATGTAGGCATGCAATCCATATATACACTACATATTTATACAATAATCATTCTATTTAATATCGCTGCTCAATCCATTTAGGATCTTGTCACAACCCCAGATCTTAACGAAATAAGCCAATCCAGACATGAATGCACAACTTATGCAATCTATATCTATTGCACCGGGAAATAGGGAAAAAACAAAGCATAAAAGACACATTCCCATTCACTTTATCCTCAACGTTTAGCGCGCATAGGTAGTGAGTTAACTTTAGGAATGTTATCCCATACGGGGCCCTGTGACGATGACATGATTATATCCAGGTAATATCCGTCTCTTAAAACTTTAAAATTGATTTCTCTTCCCTTTTTTTTGAAAAAAATATAATAATTATTTACATTATTATTATTAAAAATAATATCATTCTAATTATAATTATGAACCTTATGATCTGGATATTCACCTTCTCATATACCTTTGTCTATAAATATAAGAGCATGTCAGCAAATCCCTGGTTGTGTTCACATGGCGATAAATACAAATTATATAGCGTAGGGTCTAATTTTAAAAAATAATTAATGTATGAGGTAGTAAGTAATAGAACAGTAGAACAGGATGAACTAGATAAAGGCCGATTTAGGTTTTGCACAGTAGACTTAGCCAATAAGTAGTTTTAGACTTGAGGTAGCAAGATTGCTGTAAACGTTAATTGCGCAGGACTATTTTTAAGGACAAACATTGTGCTGACATTGATTTGTTGGTCCCGCCAATCAATGCATCTTACGCATTATTGAAAGAAGCGTTCACGCGTGGCTCTCTCAGCACATAATGTTTAATAAAACTATAAACGTTTATAGCATAGGTCAAAATATTTTTAATGCCGTTCTAGAAGAATATTATTGTAGATTTTTTTAAAAAAACCTCACTGAAGCACGTTATTGAATATACGTCACTTATAGGCACATAAGATAACTTTTACCAATCATGGATAAGGTTTCTTCATGCTTTAGCTTGACGTCATCGCCTATATGAAGCGTAAACATTTGAGGTTTCTTATATTAAGCGAGGTGTCCAGAGTGTTAGTTGCATGTTATTTGCGACTAATTGCTTTAAGTGCGTTCGGTTTCATTAAATGAAACCATTGGACTGATAGATATTTCGTAAAATTCACATACAATTAAAAAAGCAGTACCTAAGAGAGTGCACAGGTTCCTGGATCTCCTAGTTCTTCATGCGTCGATTCTACGAAATCGTCCAACAGTAAAAGTTCTTGTATTCAACATAGGTCGTTCCTCTTATTAAAGTGTATTGAGTTTGGAAATAGGGAAATAGCAATTAAAAACATAGTGCAAAGCGTAATATAATTATAAACCGATGGAAATAAGTATTAAAGTTGTATTTAGAAATTCATTATCTTCCATTCCATTTTTAGCGTTCTATTTTTTAAATTACCTCATACTAGATTAAATCATATAATAAAATATTATATATAGTATCGTAATTTTTTGATAAGATTAGATTACCCGGCATCTTTCATAGGATCGTCATTTAATATATTACTTTATATTATTTGTATTTCAGTTTCAAAATTCTACCCAGGCGTTTAATTAATATTATTTAACATACTAGAGCACACAATATACTAAATATGCCTGCTCACTAAATGGTCTAATTAGATATATAATTTATCCGAATAACTCTTAAATCTTAATAAAGTCATCTTTCCCTACTCGGCCGGATCAATGAGAGATGCTAATTGGGCTTGAAAGTCAATTAGGAACAAAACTCTTTAACTATATTGTCAATGTCATTCCATATCCGGGGTGTCCCGGATAATAATTGTTGAAAAAATGAGCGATAGATCTTTAAATGAGATACCTTGATTTATCTTTTTTCAACTCAATACAGAAAAAAATAAAAATCTGGCTTTTCAAAATTTGTCGTTCGTATAGTGAGATGACTTGGTATTATCCAAGTGAGAGTGAGTCCCAATATACATTTTGTTAAAGCAAACATGTTTATTTTGAGTATTTCTTTTTATAGCTATTATTAAATATAAATGAGACGATAAGGTAGATACCAATAGGAATGTAATTAGTCACAAGATAGTGGGCCTCGCTCTAGGAAAGCTATTACCAAATCATAGCAAATCCGAGTCTACTTACTCAATGTGTTTTTCAATGTGTCCGGTCAAAACTGGGCCATAAATGGTACCAGTAGAATTGGGCCAAGGTCATTAAAAATACGAGCGTCATTCGAATATTTATAGCACTAGCTATACTATTGACAATAATATATATATATATATATGTCATGTGCTATAATCGAATATATTACTGGTTGGAGAAAGTCTATGTCTACATATATAGAATGCAAATAGTAAAAAAAAATTATCATGCTAAGTGTCATAGTAGTAATCTCTGCACATTACAAACTATTTTGTTAATGGGCGACGACCCAATGTTAATACAATATACAATTAACCCACCAATAAGATCACGTGACAAGGTTCGAATGCTATGTGATTTAATATCGGGTCGCCTGTTCTTGCCGGATAAATATAGTTCCAGAATGAGTGCAGCACATTTGGAGCCGTGTTGCACAATATACAATCGCGGTCATAAAAAAGGCTTATGTAGGAAAGCATAAAATGTACGTGCGGGAGTGAGGAAGGGGATAGAATGCTCAATTAACTAATTGCAAATATTGTGGGTGTTTGATAAAAATAAAATGAGGCTACAAAGTCACCCCTTAAGAGTATGTTTAACAAAACTATAATGTAACAATGATACCTTTAACTTCTACCATGCTTAGTATGTTATGAAAGGTATGTAAACTCCGAAAGGGTGCTGGTAGTTTGGTTTGGTTCATAACCAAAAGTACAAGGCACAAATCACTGTGGTATGCAGTGGAGGACAACCATTGACCGATAACTATTTTGCATTTACAAATTTGTTAGCCAATCACAGCTTTGTTCAAATAATATCGAAGCCAGTAATATGGGTCTATAGTGGTGCTCTTCAATTTCCACGAAATGTTAGAAGCGTATATTAGTATAAATATTAATAATATATTTAATGCATGTGTTAATTATATAATATATATATATATACTCCTATTTTTTTGACCTACTTAAATAAATATCTTGCTATTTATATCATTATCCAAAATCAGTAACTGCATTCTTGTGATTCCTATGTTTATCATAAGAATAATCATTATTTGGTAATTTAATAAAAAATATATATAAAGAAATAAATAAATAAATAAAATAAAATAAAAGATATTATTAAATATTTTTATATATATTAAACATTAATTACTATATATATTTTATGTTAAAATTGTTATATGTTTTTTATGATCAAGAATGCAGTTAGTTTACGATTAGAAATACTTGTTATTAACCAATGCTCGTTGAGAGTTACTTTCATTTTGTATGCGGCAAATTATTCTGAGAGGTTATAATAATGGTTATCTAATTTAGTTATTTATTATTCACTGGACATTAATTTATAAAGCTTTGTGAGACTTCACTTTTCATCTTTCATCTTCAATATTGTTAATATTTTTTCTACATCTTGCCTTTAAAAGAAGTTGTCATTAATAACTATAGATATATTATTATCACACTATCGCTATCATATCGTAGTATAGGTTTAGCTTACAGTTAAATCCGTAAACAAATATATCTAATTCTTTATAAATAGATAAAACACAGCTGACACAGCCAAGTGAACAGTAATTATATAATATAATTCAATTTACACAATGATTGGCACAAATGTCGACACTCGACATGCCCAAACAAAAAGTGTTAATATGGACTCTACTACAGATAAAGTCGTCCCCCGTTTGAAAAAATGTAATACAGAACCCATGAGAAAATGTAATGCAGAACCCACACAAGACACACCACTTGAAGAAAACCTATGGTTATTTACACTTTTAGAGTTTACAAAGGAAGTGGAGTCGGCTACATTAGATCTTTCTCACGCACTCTCTTTACCATCATTACCAGAGACAGTAGCTATAGTAGAGTCGAAACAAAAGGCATTGAATATAGCCAAGACACGTTTGCAGGAGCATATATTGAAAGGGAAAACAGTGCTGACTCCGACGTTGATGGCCCCGTTAATTGCTACTTCAAAGCCACCTCCTAAACCTAAACGCAGAGTAAATGGAGTGAAACGTAAGTTGCGTTTATATATATATGTATGCGTATGTGTATGCATATGTTTATATTTTGCGTATGAAGGTATAAGTGTATTATATTGTTATTATATTATGTTCTGTATTTATACTATAGGCGCATGTACTATGATTATTATATAATACACATTATATATATATGCATTCCCTTCTTATATATTAACAGTCTTTTTCTACAGCCGCCAATCCTGCACCAGCCTATCACAGCACCAAATTACAGCACATTTCCGAGCCCCTCTACATCAATCATTCTTATGCCCTCGCCAATGCAAAGCCAGTAACGGATGTAAATGATTTTTTCAATGCAACCGCACCTGTACGTACCGCTGTTCCCATGACAACCAACACGGGAGCCTACGGTCATAAATTTATAGAGGATTTTTATTCTAACCCAAGCACACACCGTCCCACTTCAATGGACGAAGACAAATATGATGAATTGATTTGTGATAATAATAAGGATGATGTTAAACACAATGACTTGTATGAGACTATGTATTATAATAAACAGTCTCATACCCCATCCGCTTATAATAGTAATACTGATGCCGACAAACATGAGCTAATATATGAGGATTTAGAACCAGTGTATGAGTGCATAGATGATATAGCCAATAAGCATAAGACTAGAGGGGGACGGCCATTGGATGAGGAGATTATAAGTGATGAAGAATATAATTCCCTTACGTTAAAGGAACTTTCCCTTAATTCTACTACTACAAGCAGATCAGACTCTTCTTGTGTTAGCAAATCAATGGCCATTGCTGGCGGGGCTAACATGGTAATGCACAAAATATCTGATTTTGGTACTCCACGTGGAAGCATATCACATGAAACAGTTAGTAAAGATAACAGGCTTTCTAATGAAAATATGCAAACATTAGCCAGTTCCTGCCCTTCTTCTATCATGGCCCCAGCGTTACATCAACATAAAACCCTCGAGAGGGCAGATCAACTTAAACCCCATGAGAGGTTATCCACATCTTCAATCGCTTCTTCACAATCATGCCCTATGACTCCTTCTGCTTCAATGGTCGACCCTTTCTTTGCCAAATCTTTGCCCAATAGCCCCTCCTCTTTTGTTCGTAGAAAAACCTCCACTAAGAATGAAAGTACGGATATTTCCAATGTCTTACAGAGCTCTAGGAATTATAGTCCCTCCCCATTGGCTTTCACTTCAGATACATTACATAATACAGAAAGTTGTCAAAGTATAAATTCAAACTACATACAATCACAAAACGATATTGGAGTTAATCGGAGTCTTCCGAATGTACCAAAGACAACCTCTAATTTTGATGATGAAGCAGCGTATGACAGTTTAGAGAAATATACCGATACTGAGGTTAAAATTAAGGGCAACACCGGTCTATATAAGACGTTACTTAATACAAAAGCTAAAACCATTCATGAGAAAATCAACCAGGAGGTTGGGGTGGAAGCTTTTGTGATAGGAAATGGAGGAGCCGGAGGATCAGTAAGAATGCGACGAAAAATGAACAAACTGATTGCGAAAGATAGTACGTGGTGTAAATATGCATAGATGTTCATAGTCATGATAGTATACAAATAGTCTGGCCCATAGGTGATTTTATATGAAAACACTGTATTTGTTTGGTTTATGTTTGTATTTTATGTTTATGTATCTGAAAATTTCTCTTTATTTAGGTTTTGACTTTTCAAATTCCTTTTTGATAGATGCAAGGAATTACTATACTGGCTGCTAGAGGCCATAATGCCCATGATATAATAAGAGGTAATATCAGTGTAAGCGAAATAAATAATATAAGTATAAATATAGATATATATGTTATATGTTTGTGTATATTATAGTGTATTATGATATATTTTGATTATAATGTATTTTAAGAAAGTGACCATGTTAGATGGTTATGGCTGTGTAAAGAAATGTTCACTTTTGTAATAATTTTTTTACATTACTATTTATTATTGCATTTTCATTATAATACTCTTGCAATATTGTACAACTCCAATGATTGTGAAATAGTCAACGCTCGTCTGTTGATATTTCGATGGAGAGCCCTCAGCGTTTTGACTGTCCGTTGTTTTAGAGGAGTCTCAATATAGCTAACAAGAATATTTTACACGGTAGAAAGCCAGTCAACGCAATAACTTATAGACTGCAGACAACCATAGCCCCTATACTGCCACACTAATAATAAGATAGAAGTGGTTTATTAATGGGTTCTCAGATTTTTCTTGTTTAGATGATCTATATTCCGTCGAGATAGAGAAGCTCTGCAACCCTTTAAAACCAGCCACTATACTGAATTATTGGATTATATATGAGCGGTCTAAGATATTTAGGGCTCTCTCTTTGTGGGGTCTGACTCCAATACCAGGGTGGCTCCATCCCACAGGGCCCCGTATGACTACCTCTGCTAACAGACTGAATCAAGCAAACATGTGGTGTTGCATAGCCTTGCTAGGTCCTGATTTTAAATGGCAAATTAATCAAGTTCCTCATTGATGCAAGTGTTTACATGTATTGGCAAATCAGCTTACTTATTGGATAACGGTATTCGATTAACTAATAAGACTAATCATTGCATCACCGCTTGTTATTAGGATTTTGGCCAAACTATGTGTTTATTTGCAGTTAACGACTTCGTAACATTATTGTAAGAACTCTTGTATTAATACTCCTTCCAATCAAACCAATCAAAACCAGTTCCACAAAATTTCTATTCAATTAAACAATAATCAGTTACCAATTGGTCGATACCTATATTATCCTACATACTATATAACTGGTTGTTTATTTTTAGTGTGGGGTTTTTTCCAATGATATTATTACATTATTGACAAGCTTCGAGAACCAATAAGAAAATATATCATTTAAAAAGAACCTCTTTCAACACAAACTATGAATAAACGTTTTTTATTTTCTAATCAATAAGCAAATATAATAAATAATGGACGGAACCACAAAAGTGCATTGAATCCTTTGGTCCCAACAGAAACTATTTTCACAACAATCGACATACTTGACGAGACCATAATACATTCATCAAAAGTAACAGAAACACATGCAACTTTGACAGGAGGGTGTTCACTGCTGTCAAAGTGGAGAACGTATGGGCATGACACTCCAGTGTAGACTGCTGGGACGCTGGAGTAAAATGCAGTGACAGCACACAATTAAATAAAGTTAAGTATGATTATTTCTGTTAGTAAGTAAGACTTAATTTAGATTGGTGTAATGGAACACTGTCGAGGAGAATATAAATTACTATATGGTGAACGTTGTAGTTATGCTTGTTATCTTGTTATGTAGTCTACTAATTTATTGGTCTGACTAATGCGATTTCACCGTAGTTAGGTGAGTGGGCACAAAGGAAAGGAAAATGTGCTATGAGTGGATAGGTAAGTAACACCATGAAACTATAGTATTCATAGATACTATAGATGCAGTAGTTAAGTATAAATAATACTTATACTTACATAAAATTGTATATAGATAGCTTAATAAATGAAATGGAATGAATTTTAATTTTTTTACAGTACACCATGTATTTCTATTTAACCAGTTTATTTATGACAACCTAAAGAAAACATCATAAGATATATTGCAAGTGGTACAAGTTGAAATGTTAAAATGTAGGGCAAATATACCCCGTCTTTATCTTAAGCCATTTTCCTGGCAATGACACATGTCAGGATGTAGACTAGAAATTTTAAAAAAACTAGGAACCCTGTTTCAACCGTACAAATACAGTGATTAATAATACTATTATAAACATATGTAATATGGTGAGATTGGATCCAGATCAAACTGTATACCTAATATAATAAGGTAAACATGAATTCTTAATCTTAATCAATACCATGTAGGTTTGAATAATACTTTCTTTATTATCATATATGTCAGCTAAATAATAATAATTATTGTTTAATAGCACATTGTTCCAACAGGAATATTTAATTAATTTAGGAATTTCTTATATAGCTATAATCAATTAACATTATTAGCAATTATTATGCGTCGTCCGGAAAAAATGCCGTCTATTGGTGTTAAATGCCAATTTAAGATGACCGATCAAAATTGAACCAGCCAATGACAGAGGTCCCACGACTACTGTTCCTGTTTTTGACAAAAACAAATCGAGCTTATAGACCCCCCACCCTGATATTCGAATATAAGGCCTCCCCCCACTCTGGTATTTGAACAAGTTATAGATATCTAGAATCAGATATATTCTCAAACGTCAACATAAAGCAAGTAACTTAAAGATTGATATTTTAAAAATAATATTGAATCTACCATTAAACTTTTGTTTTTAAAAGAATTATAAAAATGAATTGACATGAATAAAAGTCATTAATTCCCAGATGCTAATTAACACAATAGCTGAATTTTTTATTTTCTTTTATAAACTTGGTTTTTGTTTTATAGCTAAGTGTTATGTGTATTTATTAGATTTTTGGCGGGTAATATCTCATTTCGCCCAATCATAATCTCTAATCGCTTGTATTTATTTGTATTTGCAGATTAATCACTATTTAATGTAATTTAATGGATTATATTATATATCATACATGATATAATGATAATACGTAATATACTATAATTAACTTACCAATATAGTCTAAAGTAATAATAATAACATTTATATTAGTAAAGTAGGATTGAATGACATTGTATATAGCCAAAATATACCCACATACAACACTCTATATGTTTACTATATTATTCCAAACTGAAACTTTGAACAGAATAGGGTTTGGCTTGTATAAGGTATGTATAGTATATAGGATATATATAATAAAGTATGTATAGTATGTAAGTATATATAGTATATAAGATATGTATAGTATATATATACTATATATAGGATATAGGACTTGCAAAATATGTATTGTATACATTATGGGTTATAGGACATGTATAGTATATACTGTATAAATAGGATATAAGATATGTATAGTATAATAGTATATAAGATATGTATAGTATAGTATGTAAGTATAGTATGTAAGTATAGTATATAAGATACGTATAGTATATAAGATATGTATGGTATATAAGATTGCATAGGATATAAGATATACATAATATATATTGTATATATATTGTATATATGATATGTATAGTATATAAGGCATGTATAGTACATATAGGATATGCATTATATTGTCAATAGGATATAGGATATGTATTATATAGATTATATTATATTGTATTCTATATACTACCTCCCCTGACTCTTTCCTTCCTTCTTTATTTCCCAATAGCCCTATATATATACACACACTAAGCACTGTCATCTAACCAATATAACAACCTCTTTCACACAGACCATCTTCCTACTATTTTCTGTGACTATATATGGGATCAATTATATGACACAATGAGAGATATTAAGAAAGAACCGTTGGATAATCCAAATATGCCGCGAAACAAGACTACATTGCCATTTAAAGAGATCAAAAAAGAACTCCCTGACGGTGACCATGACAACAACAACAACAACAGCAACAGCATTAGTAATCCAACCCGGACCTCACATTATGATTTATCCAGTGGCCCGCCTCCTTTAAAACGGATAAAACCAAATAGGGCACATAAAAAGGATTTAATAACGGGAACTGAAAGGCCATTGGTTGACGTTCACATAAAGAAAGAGAAAACCTTAAGTAGTGATAAGTTAAAAGATTCTGATATGTCTGCTTCTCCTTATTTTATTGGCCAACACAGGCTTGCCATGGAAACTATCCCAAATCTGGTAAATACCAACATTGAGGCGGGAATAGATAATAGAAAGTCAGATTATTATTGGAAGAAATTGCTGGAGAATAAAGAGAAGGAGATCGAAAAAAGGATGATGACAGAGAGAATGGCCCAGTGTAAAGAGATGATAGAAAAAACTGGTAGAGATGTAGTGAGGGTGGGTAGGGGGTTAAGGACAAAGCAGGAGAGCAGGGAGGGGGAGAGGGAGAAGGAGAAGGAGAAGGAGAGGGAGAGGGAGAGGGAGAAGGAGAGAG
>NAOQ01000203.1:77672-97444 GCA_002751075.1 Ichthyophonus hoferi | reverse complement strand
CTATAACTATAACTAAAACTAAATATAACTATTACTATAACTATAACTATAACTAAATATAACTATTACTATAACTATAACTATAACTATTACTATTACTATAACTATAACTATAACTAAATATAACTATAACTATATATATGCAAACATATCGGTGACATACAATACAAAAATGTTGTAATCCTAAGTATATTTACTCACCAATCATCCAATTATATCCTCTTTCGCGCATGATAATTGTGCCATCGTTTTCAGGAATTCTCGGCCAACTCCAGAAGATAGAAAGACAGCATTGGGAAATATGTGTCTACAAAAGCATATTATCTTATATAGTCAAAAGGTTCTAACCTTATGTTTTGTATGACTGTTCATTTATATTTGTTTTGCAGATATAATATAATTGTATACTGTACTACACTATACTACACTATACTATATGCTATACTACACTATACTCCATTATATCCTTATATGTATTTTTATATACTAATAAAACCCTAACTCATATCTACTTTCTCCTACCCTTACCTAAGATGCAAGGTTTTACTGATTGTGAAGCCCCAATCAAATTTATGAAGAGCGAGCATACTGACCCAACCAACACAAAGCATGTGACCCTCTTTCCCAATCACATTAATATAACATTAATATATTAACAAGTTAGATATAAATATGTTTTTATTTTTTTATTTTTTAATATGTATTCGTTATTTATTTGTTGTTTATTTGTTATCTTTTCAATGAAACGTATTATCAATCATATATACCTATATACACACAAGACCATTTTATTATTATACTATTATATTATTATATTGTTATATACCTATATATATATAGTTATATACACATATCCTATGTAACCCCCACCTTATCCCTCTTCACCCCTCTCTCTTCTAGGGCGATGGCCATCCGACTCTATCAGACTACGATGTCAGCCCTGAAAGAAGGCACGGGTGTTGCTATCCTAGCAGCCTATGAGGACGGGGATACATTGCACGTGCAGTTTGATATTAACCAATCATTTCTGTTTGAGGCCAGACGGCAATTTATAAATACGGTGGGTTCTGGTTTTATGGATCTCTATGTATGTATAGGTGGACAGACTGGCCTACTATTACTCTCTCATGCATGTATTATATGCATTACAAGACAATGCAATGTAATGTAGGATAATATCATATAATATAATATAAATATAGAAATATAATATAATATAACATAATACAGCATAATATAATAATATATAATATATAATATTAGTATAATATAATAGACATACCTCATTCTACTATATCTATTTTTATATACTTTTGTTGGACACTAGCCTATCATCGTTAACAATCCTAACGATGTGCAATTATAACCCCGTAGTTATCGCAACGCAACGGCCCATGCGAACTCTATCGAGCTTATATAACCAATCGTTTTAATAGCAATAAAAGAAACAAACAATCATTTAAAGCTTTTCAATATAAGAATATGGAGGTATGTATGGTTACTAGGCTGGTAACTAGAGATGGCTGTACTGGGTGACTAGCATGTGTTGTGGTTACTAGCTAGGAGAGGTATAGTGAGATATACTGTGATGTTTCTGTATACCCCCCGTGGTTCTACCTCTCGTATACCCTACCCTATCCTACCCTGCCCTACCTATCAAGTCAAGCACCATCTATCTTTCCTGGCTATTACTTCATGTAATACTTAGTTGTGATTGGAATATATATAGCCTTATATTGTTATGTTCGTGTGACCCATATCTACTAAGCAGCCTTTACATTTATATTTGCAGGTTAATTTATTTGCTATGCACAAATTAGGGCTCAGCACATTTGAATCGGGTGTCGATATTGACCACTTAAGATCCATTGATTTGATTGGTAGTAAGGAAGAGCCTACAGGTAATTGGTTGATGCTAATGAGCAATTAAATTATGTCTAATTAATTAATTATGATTGACTGGGTATAATTAGTTGGGATATCTGTTATGGGGTTGGCTAATAGCTATGAGAGGCAGAGTTAATTGGTTAATGCCAATGAGTGGTAATGGTATGTAGTTTACACTTGGGAGTTTACCTGATTAGATATTTTTCTAATTAATTAAAGTATAATTTGTCTAATTAAAAGAAAACAGTGAAAAAATATAAATACATAATTTAAGCGTGTTTATGCAAAAGATACAGCTTTAACTATTCATTAATTAACAGTAGTTAATCAATTAGTCATTAGGTGTTGGTGACTCCTTACCCAGTATGGAGATGAATTTGTTTAATGCAACTATAGCCAAAGGGTATTGGCTTAGTATTTTATGACTCTTACTTAGGTTTTTATCATTAACATATATGTTATTTCAACCTATAGAAGCCGAGCATAAGAGGTTAGAAAAGTGTATTGAAAAAGCTGTGATGACGCTAGCCTACGCGGGATTGGATTATCGTAGGTTTATAATGTGATGTGATTGGATGTAGTCTATTATGGTGTGATATGATAGGATAGGATTGGGTATGGTAGGATATGATAGGATATAGAATAATGGATTGCCATATAGTATAATATTGTATAATAGATTACAGTAGGATATAATATCATATAAATAAAACACAATATAATACATGTGATATGTATAGTATGTTATTATATAATATCCTTAATAGCTTATTGGAACAGATATTTATTATTATTGTTTTAGTCATGCTAAACCAATAATTAAAAAGGAATAAAAAGACATTTTTATTTTCTCAATGAACGTTTTATTTTATATTTTATATGAAATGAGAGACAAGTATTAAAATGGAAAGCGGTTAATAAACCTAATTCCAACCACTATTATATATTTTAGCATCCTTTTAACTATATTTTAAATTACAGCAAGTCAATCAGACATCAAAAATAAAAAAGATGTACAGACAGACCTTTTTAGTCGTAAGTATATATTTCCTTTTTGTAATTGAAATTTCATATTAATATATAAATTTTTATTTTTATTTTTATTTTTTTATGTATGTATGTATTATGGTATGATAGTATGATCTTACATATATATATATATATATATATTATAGGTTAAAATTTTATTTTATTTCAATTGTATAATTCTTTCTATTTGCTTTCTTGGACATTATACTATTAATTAATTGACTGCCTTGATTAATTAATTAATTATATATATATATATATATATATATATATATGCTTGTGCATGTGTTAATATACTTTTATATTTCGAAGTGTATGTACTATGTAGTATCATATTTTTATATGTAAATGTCTTATATCCTTAGCCATATTATAATATGTTCCATATATAGCTTTATGTATAGTGTATTATATACTATATATTATACTATATATTATACTATATTATATTATATATACTATGCTGTATTATATACTATATTATATCCTATATACTATACTACATTATATCATATTTTTGCCTATATTAGTCTTATGTCTTTGCTAACATGGTCTATCTACCCTATCTAACCCTCTGTCTATCCCCCTATATAAATTGTCTTTTAGCTTTAAAATATAAAACCTCCTTAACCCAATCGTTATCTACTCTCTATTATATCTACCAATAGAAGCACGATTATTACGTCGTAGGCAACCCTGGATCAATCATAACGTCTCAGTAAACAGTTTAAAAGATATATCCAGACGGCAATTGGATATCGTAGTTCGGGATACCTATATAGATACACCTGATTATCCTATTAACGATGTGGAATTATTGGTACGTTAAAAGTTTGAACCAATTACAAATTTAATGGTTTTATATTATATATTATTAGCATACTATTGGGAGATGTTGTGGTATATTAATATATATCTCATTGTATACTATTGTTATTATTACTACTAGTATTATTATTATTATTATTATTATTATTATTATTATTATTATTATTACTGTTCTTATTCCTATTCCTATTACTATTACTATTACTATCATTATTATTACTGTTCTTATTCCTATTCTTGTTACTATTACTATTACTATTCCTTTAACTATTACTATTAGTATTACTATCATTATTACTGTTTTTATTACTGACAGTAACAGAGGGATACAGAGGATATATCATCTCTTAGCATAGGTTCACCTACATTAAATGTTTTAATTAGACAAGGAGAGTGGTCAAGATATTCTGACTGGTACTGGTCCACGCTGACGCCCCCCTTGGGACTGCAATTATAACAGAGACAAACCAATGAGTATCCCTTGTTATAAATTCACAGTTACATGTATGCCTGTATATATATTACTCTATTTTTTTTCTTTCTTAATATCTTTTATTTTTGTCTTTCTCACTCATTCTCTCGCCCTCTTTCCTTTTTTCTTTCTCTCTATTTATCCTTCTGCATCCCTCTCTATCTATTTCTCCTTCCCTTCCATGCTTCTCTCTGCCCCATTCTATATATATTGGTCCAAATTAATGCCCCCCTTGCAACGGTAATTATAAGAGAGATAAACTAATGTATATCACTTGCTATAAATGCAGAATTACCTGTTTCGGTTTGTCTGTCTGTATATAGATATATATCCTTCCCTTTCTATTTCTCTTTCTCTTTTGGCATCTATCTAAGCCGCAGTCTATAATATACCATACTATACTATACTATAATATACTATGTTGTACTCTGTTGTACTATATTATACTTACTATACTATAAGATACGATACCATACCATACTATATTTATACTATATCATACTATAGCCTACCATATCTTACATATCCTACTATATACATAGACTTACATATCATCATAGCAGTCAGTCAATCCTAAGTCGTCTATCTCTACCAGGCATGAAAATAATACTTGTAGTACTGCTTGCAATGTGCCGCCCTCTGAACACTCCAATAGAATTGCTCCTAGATCTATACATGGTATATATATGTGCGCATATGGTATATGTAAGTGTGTGTGCGTGATATATACCAATGGGATTGTTCCTAGATCTCTATATGGATATATGGAATATAATTTTATATGTGGTATATACCTATAGATAGATATATGAGGGTGTGAGTGCATAGCACGCATGTATTTGTATACTATATATATAGTGCAATTATAATGCTAATCAGGGTATAATTGTACACTAATGAAAGAATTTAGTTAATTTTAGGAATGCTACCAGAGTAGATTGCAATAACATATAGGAATACATGATAGGGTGAGATACACATGCAGTAAAATTATTAAATACATGAAATAATCTTTCAAAAAAAATAATTAAATCCATATAATAAAACGATGCACTATATATAGAAAAGTAATCAAATGCATACCCTATAATAAGCCAATGTATATTATAAAATAACATGCACAATATAGTTAAATATATGATAATTAAGTAGGCCAAACAGAAAATAGGATGGTGACAATAATATAATATAATATAATGTAATTTATGAGACAACCAATAGAATACAACGAGGGAATAATATAATGAAATGGGGTCACTAGACCATGTTTAGTAACTAATTTACCTTTCTCATTGGTCGGTCGAAAGTCACGTAGGACATCAACACACCACTGTAGATCATAATTATTATTGTTGTTTTTGCTATTCGTACTATTACTATCATTATTACACACTATATACATTCCCATCCCTCTATACAGAATGCATACTATATATGTAGCTAAATTAAGAAGTTATATGACATTATACGTCGCTAGTACGTCATGTATAATGCATGTATCTCAGCCTGTTGCCAAACTGATCATGATCTACGTCCAATTAAAGCATCAATTATAATTATGGTACTAATACTAGTTGCTATAGATAGATAGGTATAGGTATATAAGTATGTATATATGTATATATATGGGTATGTATGTATATAGATATGTATAAATGTATGTATGTATATAGGTATATAGGTGTTTATGTATAGAGGCCTGGTTATGGAACTGTATGCTATCCTAAGTTACAGTATACATGTACATACATTCAATAGTAGGGGAGCCCAGATGCGAGGTATTTCCGTTACCATGGAAACCAAGGCATCCCTAATCACTAGTGTGTCGCTACCATTCCCTGCAATTCAATCATATATCAGCTTTAGTTGGATAAACAATCAATATAGGAAGAGTATATATATATAAGTGCATACATACATATACATGCGCACCTAATATAATACTATAATACTATAATACCATCATATTATCATATACACTATGATACGCTCATACTACTATACTATCATACCATCATATATATTATCATTCAATCATACTATCATATATATAAGGTTGGAAACAAGGAGATATAGAGGAAGTGAAATCAAGTTGATGTGTGGTAGGTGTCGTATGTATACACATACTTAATAGACACATACTTGTTACTTATTATATATATATATATCAGTATGTATAATGTACAGTCTACACATACCTACATTCATTTAACTATTCCAAACACATTCTTATGTGACATACCATGCCTAAATAAAACTATAATTGTCCTCATAAGTACATACCTATCTCTTGTCCTGGGTCATCGGTTTCATGACGCATACCTCGTTTATTATGACTGAAATTATTGAATAGAATTGGCGTTAATTAGCGCTAATTAGGAGATTAATTAAGGAAACTAAAATGTGATAGTAATATAGGAAAACATAATACAATATAGTATAGTATAATATCATATAATGTAATATAACATAATGCAATACAACTTAATAAAATATAAAAGCTTATAACATAACATAACACGAGATAATATAACAACATACTACAGCATAATATAACATAATGAATCATATCATATCATAACTTAATATAATATAACTTAACTTAACATGACAAAAGATAACTTAACATAATATAACATAACATAACATACTACAACATAGTATAACATATGTACCATACTATAACATAACAACACAGCACAACATAACACGCCAAACCAAACCACTATACACCCCTCTCCCTCTTACCCATTCCCATCACGTCCTCCAGTCGTTCCCATCATCCTCATCCTCCCATCCCCTTTACTCTTGACGTCACTTTTAACCTTATTAGGCCCATGTCTGTGTTGTTCATTAATAATGTCTGTGATGCATCGATCTCTCAGCATTACCAGTACACACTCTCTTAAGGAGATGACAGCTCTAACCATGAGGAGGCACTTGCGTAATCCACCAGGTGTAAGTGCATCCTTCTCACCACTTCGATATTTTTCGGTCAATAATTGTACCTCGGCCTGTGAGAAGAATTTGAAGTGTTATATTATGTTGGTTGTATGTGCAGGTAGGTAGATAAGAAGGTGGGTAGGTGGGTATATGTACTAGGATATGTATATGTATATGGATGTTTATGTGCATGTGTATATATATATGTAGGTGTATATATAAATAGATATAAATGCTTGCGCATATATATGTATGTGCGTATATAATATCGGGTTTATACTCAGACCTTTAAGCAAATGAAAAAGCACCCTTCATACATAATTACATAGTATGTATAGAGATATTGTAAGAAGTATAAAAAATGTCAAACATAATAAGAACCAATCCATATAGGGTACCACACCCATAACAATATAACACAAATAAGGTATTGTAATATAAATGCACTATAATACCTGATAGTCAGGCACATCGGAGGAGGAAAGGGTGTCCATTTCTTGATGTAGTATTTTTACTACCTATCCTTTTTCCTTGTATGTAAGAAAGTAAGAAAGTATGTTGTATGTTGCTGTGTTGCTGTACGTTGCTATTTGCTTTTCTAAATGGTTATATAATTTGTATTTATACTATTCCAAATATAAATAAATCTATATAGATAATCGTCAAGACCCCATATTTACCACATTTTATTATACAATATATATAATATATACTATATAATATAAATATAGGTGAGATATATATATACCTATATATAATAATATCAATATATTAATTATTGTTATTATTGTTTATTATTAATTCGTTATATAACCAGACTGCCATTGCATGATGTCATTATTAGACAGTGATTGGTTACTGAAACGAAATAAAATTATGTAGTCTTAATTTGGTCTCATAATCTAAATAATAAATGGCTATTAGTATTAATCCTAACTCGACTTCTCGCAATGTACGTAATAATTGGCTTACTACTAAAGATTCTAACTATTTAGTCTTAATTTAGTGGCATATGCTAACTCGTGATTGGCTATTATTATCAATCTTAGTTGGACCTCTCGTGGTATGTGGCGATTAGTTAATAATAATCAATTGAAGTTATGAGGTACTATTAACTTGACCTTATAAGGTAAGTAATGACTGACTGCCATTAGCAATATTAGTGTAGAAACAGGAATAATATTGGGTAGACATATTCCGTCTTTATATTAAACAGCTATCCCGACAATAACGCATCTCAGATGGTGAACTAAACCGCAAACAAGAAACCCTGTCTAAACCACACCATGGTTAAGTTATACCATTCTAAATACATTATTTGAGGTGATATTAAATTGAAATCAAATTTTATACTTAATATATTATGCTATACAGAAATTAATTTTAATTATGAATAATTACTATATAAACTGAGATGATAATATCTAATATTCGACTAATAGAAGATAACAAACAAATAGAATATATTACACTCCAACAGAAATAAATAAATAAGAAATCATTGTAATGTATTACACATGTTCCAATATTATATTTACAAGCGTATATGCATTTAAATGATATATATATTATATGTTTGTTGTTTGTATTTTAGTGCAATATATATATGAAAACATTTTAAACGTTCGTGTTGTAATTCAATATAGTTAATAGTTATTGTTTATTTAATAATTTCATAACGCTCACTCCAACTTTTTCTCCCTGGATTTAGTTTTTAGCTCATGAGTATTTATGATGAAATTATCTTGATTGAAAAACATTAAGACAAAAAGCTAAAAAAAAAGACTTAGAATATAATTAATGGCCTGTTTATTATCAAACGTCAATATATATTTATATTAACCTAAATATTATATATTGAAAATATATATGTCATTACTCTGTTATTTTTGAATCGTGTAAACAACATTAAGTAATCTGTTAAAACGTTAAAAAACTTACGTAAACATATCCTTTCTTTATTTTAAACCGTGACTCTGACCATAGCGCATCTTGGATCAGAGAAGACAGTATTAAAAAAACTAGAAGCCCCGTCTCAACCACACTGATTAAATTATACTATCCTACATACGTTTAATGCGAAGAGACTAGATTCGAATTAAACTATATACCTAATATAATCTGGTATGCAGGAATTAATCTCAATATGAATCATTACTGCGTAGGATTGATAGATAATCTCTCCTATTTGATTAATAGCAGATAATAAATGTAGAGTATGTTATATTTTAAAACAAATCAATAATTAAGTAAAGAATCATTGGAACATATTCAAATCCATTTCTAAATGCGACTGATTCGTTGAGGATTCTAATTATAGTTGATGCATCCTATTTAGTCCTTGAATATCCTCAGGGAACTGGTTTGAGTAACGTGTTAGGTATATTTCAAGTTGGATTGAACTTTCATCTTTTGAGGTGTACACATTGCTAACGCTACCGTATAATCTTCTACATCTTTAATTTACATACCACATTGTTTTTTGCATTTACCAAATAGATAACATTTAAACTATAAATTTATGAGATTTATTTGTGCGTTTAAAGAGGTCTTCCATTATGGTTATTCTGGCTTGCATATACTCTCGAGATTAGCATGGTCGTTTTCATTGGTTATCCATATCTATGCTGTGCTATGTAATTATTGGTTCCCAATTGATTTTATTGCGATTGGTACCTAATTCGGTTAATTGCTCCTAATGCATTACATTTAAGATCGACTGTAGGATTCGTTTCAATAAAGTCGACCATATGCACATGACGTCACTGTCATCAGCTAGCTATACAGAAGAGTTTATCATGTACATCAAAGTCTAATTCTGGAAATGATATGACTTGAATAATCTAAACAAAACAGTATATCACTACCAAAGTACAAATAAAAACTAAACTGAAATATAATATATTTCAGCAATAATATCATTGTTTTTATTTAAAATGTAAACTGGTATGGGTTCGACTAGTACTGTTGTTGTGGGAATGCTACGGGCTCTAACTTGTTTGATTTGTCAGTTATGTTGAGATGTATGTTAAATATGTTGTCATATTTTATCCCCTTATGCCTATATATTATATCAATAAAATACAAGTTTTTCTCCCTTTAACAATGTCATGGTTTACACTTCGCTTTGGTCAAAATCTTCCAGACGCAAATCTACAATTGGTTTTCTCTGGGGCACCATTAAAAATTTGGCCAGCTTCTCTGAACCAAAAACAAAACTAATAGGGTTTCCGAGGGTACACACAATGCCACTTTATTAGTTGAAGTCTAAAATGCTGCCCAGAGTCTGGCCCAATGAATGTTTCCCGATCGACAAAATAAATCTAGCTGAAAACCATATTATAAGGTACTATATTACATTATGATATATTTTATTATATTTATCTAATGTCAATCTGGCTCTCACTAATTCGGTGGACCTATTTTATTTTAAACATATTTTTCTTTTGCGCCTTCTTCGTTACTATTATTACACACTCAGCCCTGAGTTTATGTTGCATACCATTTAACTACACACCTGTACCAAGCTCTTACTAACATTGCTATTTATTATTGGTTCCTGGCCTTCATATCCAAAATAACTGGCCGATCTGTTATACCCAACATCACTTCACCATATTCTTTATCATATGATTAGTGATTATGTATTGTTTAAATGGTGCAGCAACCGCAAATGTTGTTATTATTACTTTTGTATCATAATAAAGTTAAGCATTGTCTAGTTAATGAATAATAGGAATCTACGTGCTTCTATGCCAAGATAACAATAACTCCCATGTATGCTCAAAAAACGACTTAAGTGGCAATGCCGCAGCCTTGTTTGCGGCCTATGAAAAATGTGGAATTTTTAACAAGTGAAATATATAAACACCAATGTTATATAGAAAATATGCTAATTTTATGGCCAAGAGAGTTCATCACAATTTTCTTTTTTGATATAGTATAAATCTAGTTGAATCCGGAAAGAAAATACACATAATTATGGGAAGGACAATATATTGGGAACTGAGGTATTGAGATGACCATGCATAGCATAGTCTGCGTGCTAAATGACAACCTGTATCTTTGATAGACAAAAAACAACTGACCATGAATTCAACACAATATACATCTAAGCAGCATCTCGCAGTTATTAATTATCCGATATAAAAGATAAGCTGTCAATTTTTTCATCGGAGATCTCATTTCCTAGGATCTATTCATTATAATCGGTATTATAGTTGTTAACCGGGTACCGAGTCTGACACCCCTGATCAAGTCATCTTCATCTAGTCTCAAAGGCTACTGGTACGGAGTAACAATCTAAAGAGGGTGTAAATAATATAAACGGTCAAGAGTAACAAAAAATGAACAATATATATACATAATTCGTCGACTAGCATTTGGCGTTATCTTGGAAGAATATTCTCTTTCCATTGAGTCTATATTTCGAGTCTGACTAATCGACTTATTAATTAGTAATACATTCTATTGTATAAAGTCAAATATCTATCCTTCTATTAACTGACATTGTAGAACAAAGCAAAATTTTAAAACTTATTGCATGTGTTTTCGTAAGCAATGATTCCTCAGCTTTCCGTAATAGTTTTAGAGCTCGATGGATCTTAATAACCTAGTGGGCGATATTTATTGGCTGGATGAGCAATGCGTGTAAATACTAGTATGTCTCTGTATTTTTCTGCTTACAAGTTATTTAATAACTATGACGTAAAAAAATGATGTGCATTTTTTGTTTTATGAATGTTTCGGGCAATATAAGTACATTTAAGATTTGCTTCTTCCTAACTTTTTTAATCTTGCGAAGACTCTTTTATTTTGATATTGACTGGTTTAGCAATAAAATTAATCCCGTAGGTATATCCAGGGCTAGAAATCCAGTCACGATCACGTGCTAAACGTAGCTTTTACCTGCTTTATAGAAATGTTTAACATTTCCTAAGAAGTCAGACAATTTTTATATTTTTTTTGCTACTTTCCTTTTTAAGATAAACAGAAAAATAAATTTCCTGTAGATATTAATTTAATTTTATATAATTCGTGCAATATATTGTTTATAATTTTTGTAAGCAAAAAGTAGCAATCTATATCGATTTTGTTTGGTGTTACAGGTATCGTTCTTTCAGATCAGGTCTCATGTGATCGTAAGATCTAGGGCCCCCTATCTTGATGATATTTTCGAACTGAAAAAAATCGTTTATACCAAAAATAAGTATATTTATAGATAAAATATTTTCTAAATTTATATGATATGTAAATAAATATTAATAAAGTAACGTTATTTTTTTACTTTCAAAATTCCAAAAGCCCTCTAAAAACAAAAGAGTACGACCAGATCTTATCTTATTTTAACGAATCAAAAGTGATATCATCTAATTGTCCTATTGAATGAATATCCCAAACACCCTTGCATGATAAGTTGTTAATAAGTTTTATTGAACGGTGTATATAGCTTTACCATTGATTATTCTAAAATCAGTAAATAAAAATGAATAATAATAAATATTTTTATATAAAAATAAAATAATACTAAAATTTTAATTTTTTTTAAATATATATTTCTTAACTCTTTAATAAGCGTCATGATTCCTTATTAATTCTGGTTTATTTAAGATACATGCAGACCCAATCTTCCAGACCAATCACTATATTTAATTACACAGAATATTACTGGCTGCAATCAGTGGCGTTAACCTGAACCTTTGATGAGGTCTGATGAATTGACTCACGCGAGTAGTAGTTAAAATTGAAGATTCAATATTGGCTTATTGTAAACTCACCCCAATCAATGAAGATGACTGTATGTGAGGGATGGGCTAGATTTTTTGTTTTTTAGGGTCACATGCCTCCAATTATCTATTGGCTCCTGAGTCGGTCATTTTTTTGATAAAGACATAACGTGACTCATATAACTGTAATGTATCGCGACTTTTTACCGCCCTAAATGTGTATAATTGAAAAAAAAAATTAGTCAAAATGTACCAGGTAAGCAGATTAAATTAATATTAGCCTTATTTTAGCAATTTTATTTTCCGTTATTTTTTAATCAGCAGACAAACTTAAAGAGTATCAAGTTGTCAGACGATGTCTTAACTATGTCCATCTATTTGGTCCGGGTCTCCCAAATTTTATCAATATTTGGGTATCTATGACGTTTATTTTATTTTTGGAGTAGGTCCTGCTAGAATTGTTTTATTTTTCTTGAAACGCGTTGATATCTCAATCATTATTTATACCTGGGAACAAGTACTGTAACGTTTTTAATGGCCTTTTTATTTTTAAAAGGATATTTACAAAAATTTATCTTCTACTTTACAATTCTACCATTACGGGTATCTATCAAAGATTATTGCCCCATGTATCAAAATCATGATCCATATCGTTGGTTGAAAACTACACACCTTAGAATTTTGATTTGGAGAACTGTTAGTCGATTTAAGCACGACTGTTTAGGCAATCCAATATTTACAGTATTTTATTTCAATGGAAGATTTTTCTACAAAATAGTAATAAATAAGAGCATCATAATTATATTTAAAACAAAATATATATAAATAACTTAATTTAATTTTGAGTTCTGAATCATAATAACTACAGTATTTTTATCTCCTGTAGGCTTGTGAACTTGCCTATTTAAGTAACCAATCATATTCATTGTTAACGTGATAATTCGACACAATTTTAAGCAAATCTGTTCGAAAATATCAATATCAGGAATGTGAGAATATTTAGAATCCACCAATACGAAGTGGTCATACCAAAGCATTTCCTGATCAAAATTGGCAGCTGACTTAATTCATTACATATATACTGGAACTAGTTGCTGAACGGTCACTTATATTCTTGTACATTTGTACAATTTTTTTGTTAAGTGTTTTATTTCATCCTCAGTTTGACTATCATTGTTAGGTTCATATTTGCTTGGTTTGTTTTTTTAGAATGCATCTAGAGTATAAGTTGTGATATTATACTATTTGACAAATACAAAATTCAACGCACCTGATTTCTCGCTTTGAAATTCTCATAGCAATAGTCACGTTTATTTTCTTGCTGCAATTGTACTCGTCTTACAAAATAACTTCGAAATAATGCCGGCAAAAATACGTTCTCGTTATGCTCCTATCACCAAACAATGCTGTGAGAATGGCAAACGATCACGTATAGTAACCCAGTTCAACATGTCTCAAGAAGATTTCCCTATTGTTGGCGCTAGGGTAGCCTGCACTTCCATCTCTTGTACTGCAGGACTGGCCTTCCTCCGCGCTAAAGGGAACTGTAAGAAGGCGTTTGGTACAAACAACTGTATCTATAGCGTTCTTAAAGACGGAATAGATTTACATTATAAATGGGTTCAGAGGGATGCTCGGCGCAAGGGATTGAATGCCATGGCGGCAGTGGACGAGGTTATTCAAGAAGCACCCGAGCTAGGTATAATTGTATCGGATGAGTGTATAACAGGAATGCTCTCTGCTGACTCGTTTGACTGTACGAGTACTTTTGGTATCTCCCTCGGCCACGCCCTGCGCAACATTTTTTCAACAAAATCTATTCACGAGAAACCAGTGGTTTCGTACGTCCTCACCACGCGTGGATATAGCACCATGTTTGGCAGGAAAGATAATAAAGGCTATATATTTGATAGCCATAAACGCCATTCAGGTACAGGTTTAGCACTGGGCGACTATCCGGAAAAGGGCTCCTCTGTACTTGTCGAGTTTGAAACGGTGGACTACATGATTCATTATCTTTGCCAACTGTACGCTTTTGATTCACATCAATGTGAATTGTATACGTTGCAAGAAATTACCTTGGTAGAGGAAGAAAAGATGAAGTCGTATTTCACAATCATCACAAGTACTTTTTCGACTAATTTTTTGACTCCATCTTGGCTAAGCAACAAGGTTTCATCACGCATGGCAGATGTAGAACACTCTTTACAGGCACCTGTCATTAATGCACCGGCCTAAACACAAAAGGATTTTCTTGAAACTCAACAAGATTACAAATATTCCGAATGAAACATATAGCTATATAGAATTATGTACTGTCTGAAGTTGTCTAAGATGTGACAATACATATTATATATATACATGAGAGGTAATATAGTTAATATTTACACGTTTTTAATAAAAGCCAGGGATAAATTTATTTCCTTGCTTCCATCAAACATTCCTACACTGAGGTTGACTTATTTGACAATTAAGTGCACAAATACATTAAAAAAAAAGCTTACGGTTTCTCCTAGTAATATGCGCTCAAGCTTGTATGTGCTTTACTGACCATAAATACATGCCTACATGCAAAATTATATTTCTCCAATAGAATTCACTATCAAATCCCGCATAAAATTACAAAATGTTGGCTATTCTGGATAGATAATTGGTTGACTCTTCTTTAAAGGTTCACGTGTGAACGTAGGGTGAATCTAGATTGAAAATTATTGTTATTATTATCTTTAGTATTATAATTAAGGATAAACCCATCCTAAAGCAGATATATATGTACATACATATACTATAGATCGTTAGACCTCATAGCTCTATGTGTCCGAGTATTTTAGATTGGAACGAGACTTGAAGCCGACTCACTTGACATTTTTTATTATTAATTGCAAGCTTCACTTTTCTTTTGTTAATCTTTTTTTTTTTTTTCTACGTAGCAGTACAATTCATTTTAATACACAAAAAGTGTTAGCTCCAACTTGATAGTGCATTGTTTTATATGGCAATACATTATCAGTTTATATAAAATCTTAAATTTTCTTTGGATGGCATTATGACACCAATATGACAACTAGTTTACTGTAGTAAATAGTATATATTACAAGAGAAAAAAAAAACGTTGTAAAAGCGATTATGGAGTTTATTGTATTGATAATAATGCCATGAGGATCTTCATCGTGAAATAATATTGGCATTTGATGTTGGAACCTGTGTAATACGTTACAATAATTCCATATTTGCTTATTTATATTAGAATATAACTACCTATTTATTTATTATCTGTCATTAATCAAGGAGTGAAGATTATCTATCAAACCGACGTAATAATAACTCATATTGAGACTAATTCCTACATACTATATTGTTTAAATTTAAACAGGAATATTTAATTAGTTTAGGTATTTTTTTTATATAGCTATAAGCATTTCATATTATATTACACATGTAGCCTGGGAAAATAGTGCAGTTGGCGTTAAACGACAATCCAAGATGATATATCAAAATTGAACCAGCCAATGGTAGAAAACATTTCAGAGAAAGCTTAAGTAGTTTATTATGGTCACGAAACTTGGTAATTCTATTGAGGAGTTAACGATCCACCAATGCCGACAACACCTTATCCCAACCCTACATCCATCCACCGACCTCTACGTTTGGAGACTCAATTTTATTACACGTACATAATGTCTTCAAATTTGCGTTTGAAATATTAACATTTCCAGCATCAGAGTGACACCAAGGGAACTTGCAAAACAATTGGGAAATACCCATATAACGCCTCAGCAATCAGCTACCAGATGCCAGAGCCAGCAACAGAACCAAAGCCAGAGCTTACAGTAGAGCCAGAGCCAGAGCCTACAACAGAACCAAAGGCAGAGCCGGAGTGAACAGAAACATTAAACGTACAGTTTGGGGAACTTTCCCTCTTTTCTGTTTTGACATTGCGTGCTATTCCACAGTCACTTTAGAATCTCATCAGGAATTATCCAGTTCAATTAGTGAGCGGTAAGTATATAGTTAAGTAGTCCCTATGCTAAAGTTCTTTTCTTATTCCTTTTCATATTTTTTTTTTTAGGTAGAATAATCCACCTAGGCGGAGTGTTAAAACAGGAATATTTAATTAGTTTAGGTATTTCTTTATATAGATATAAATATTTAATATGATTAGAAATTATTATTACACATGCAGCCTGGGAAAATAGTGCAATCTGTTGGCGTTAAAAGGCAATCGAAGATGATCTATCAAAATTGAACCAGCCAATAGTAGAGATCCTACAACTACATAGTCAGCCATTTCAAATTAGGTTTTGGGATCCAGATAGCACATTACTTGGGCATCCTGCCTATGGTAAGTCCTACTAGCTTGTTTATTAATAAAAATGTGCGGTATTTTCTCTCTTTCGAAACAAATATAGGTTACAGGGATGCTGCTTTTGTCTCTACTTATTAATCCCAACACATGTAATATTAGGTATACATATTAATTTGAATTCAGATTCCCCACATGACATATGTTTAGAACGGTGTAGATTAACTAGTGTGGTAGAGACGGGGCTCTAATTTTGTTCATACTATTCTCTGCCACCTCATGCGCATCATTATCAGGATAATGACTTAAAAGAAAAGGTATATTATGTTTACCCTATATACATATATTTGCAGTTTCAACACATTCAAGGGTTTGTCGGAGTCATGCCTAAATAACCATGGGCAGTCCATGGGGTTAAAAGAAGTAACTCAAAAATATGAAGGAGAAAAATAGGTTACACGAATTGATCTTATGCTCGATTAATGACTCACTTAATATTGCCCAATAAAACCTAACAATTATATGTTGAAACTAAAGCGTTCACTGCACTTTTACACTTCATTATTTTATTTATGGTTATTAGATTTTCCTATTACCATAAATAAAAGGCGTTCCTTATTTTATTCCCATTATTATGTATATATTCTGGTTAAATTATATAGGGAAGTAAAGATTAATTTAGAAATGACCGGTGTCTAATGAATATATTTCCCCAGGCTTGTTAATAGTTATTAAGTAATATCCATGAAATCTGATGGTATACACCAATTATATGATATGATTTAATTAATCACTTACGACGCTGGTACTGATAATTTTAATCAAACCTACGTAGATATTGAAGCGCAAAAACACGATTAGTTTTTATGTATTTTATAGATCCTGCCTAACTAGATTAAAGTTTTTAATTATTAATTATTATTAGTAACAATATCTTGACACAACATAACTTTTTTAAGTAGTTAATTAAAATTTACTCAATGGCAATGGAGCAGTAATAGAATAATAATTTATATTATAAACCACTAGTTAATATATTAATATATATATATATGTATAATCTACATAGCATTTTAGCTTCTATTATGAGGCGATTGGATTGTAAGGTTTAGTTTAAGCAAGTTAATATTTTTTTAGTTAGTGATAATTACTGGTTATCTCGTAGCGTATGATTAATAAATACTATATACATAAAATATGGTAGTAGTGCTTTGTTATATTGTCTTGTATTATATTTTTGTAAAGTGGGCTTATAAATATTGCTTCGCTTTAAATTTGTACCATGTATGGTAAGTTGAAATGACCCATTGGCTGCAAGTAGTTGGTTTTACCTATACAACTATGCCTAAGACTACTTAGCTTTTGATTGAGAAAAAAGGTTACAACAAATATCTTCTTCATGTGCCAGTAAAAAAATATGAAATCTGTCAATCTCCCTCATAATCAAATTGTAGTATTGCCAGTGGGGGAGCACCATCATTTGCCCACAACTGATAACCTTCATGACTAACATTAAAAGCATTAAAACCAGTATCAAGAAGAAGCAGGCCACTCTGATGGAGGCGTTCTGATCAAGAAGACTAGGAAAAAAATCAAAATAAGCCATTCACAACAAGATCAGGGACTACATACTCTGTGACTCCTCACAAAATCACCCAGCAAATTGCATTTATTACAGCCGCTTATCTTCAGGATAACACTCTTTACTAGAACATTACCGGTATCATAGACCCCAAGAACCTTAAACAGACTTTTAGGGCCCATGATAAGCTTCAATGGTTTAAAGCCAAGGAAATGGAATTGCCCATTATCAGAGTATGGTATTTGCACACTAGTTCCACAACCACCAGCTGGTACCACTGTCTACAGATTGCTGTGGGTTTTTTTTTTCACAAACATGGTAACAGAAAAAACGTGCTTACTCACAAAGCAAAGTTGGTAGCCCAAGAATCACAGGAGACCAATGAGATAGACTATTACTGTGTCTCATCCCCTGGATATTTTTTTATATCAATACGTTTGTATCTTGCAATTGCAGGAGCAAAGGAATATGATCTATCTGGAAATACCAGTATATATGGAACAACCTCCAATATATGCAGATTCCAAGAAGAAAAGTGATGTATATTGACTTACAAAAAGCCTCTACAGATTACACGTATCTAGACTACTACAGAATCTGATGCTGGGCAACTTCCTGCAATTAATTTAATTTTTCTCCACGGGATCTGAGCCCTGCCTTCACATGTGTTAAAACTCTAAAAAGGGGTTTATGGTAGTGGCAATTTATGCCAATGGCATTTTCTTATGTGCTGAAAAGATAAAAGACTGTGGCGAATTTATCAGAAAAATGTCTAAACGTTGCCCCACCAAAGTTGTAGGATTCCTGTCGAAAGTCAATAGCCACAGTGCCGATCAAGTGCTAATTTGTTTTGAATTATAATCATTGGAAGTGCTTAATTACTGCTATTATAAATAACGTAGTACACTGGTACGTAGAAAGTAGATTTAACCAGTGATCTTAGCTACTGGAGCTAAGCTAAGTGCTTAGTATAAAATTAATATTTTAATCCAATGACTAGAT
>NAOQ01000203.1:63227-73627 GCA_002751075.1 Ichthyophonus hoferi | reverse complement strand
TCATCAGTGACGTCTCCAACCGCACGCAGGTGCAATTCTTACTATCTCAGAAGAGGCTTTTCAGTCAAAATGAGATACATGATTTCTTACAAATATAAAGTCTTATAACATAGAAAAATATAGTATATTGTATTAAAAATATATAACAGTCTGTAGTAATATTATGGACTTGTCTATAGACTTTGGGGGCTCTAATTAGGAGCTGTTTAGAAGTATCTGTGGCTAGTGATTGAGACAATGCTTAGCTCTGATTGGCTTTTTATAAAAAGGTGAGATCAGTTAGGTGTAACAAGAATGAGTGTATGTTGGTTCTGTCCTCAGCTGCTTAAATAATTCTTCTACAAATGGAGGAGAGACCTATGCCTTAATACGCATAGGGGCGTTTATAGAAATAGCTCTGTTAAATAATCAATGAAAAGTGCTAAGGCTGGGTGTGTGTAATAGTTATTATCATTATTAGAGTTAACCAATCAGTTCTCGGTATTCTCAATAGAAGAAAGATCCCAACACTAACGATTATAATCAAATGTGATCAAATGCCTAGACAATACAATAAAGTACGATGGCTGTAGAATAGAGACCAACTACTTTCTAATTATATATATAAAAATACGCGTATATATATAGACAGTCATTGAGATAGCTAGATACAAGTATTAAAATTAATACTACCTTACGTGGTTTGATGGGTTGTTATTCACTTTAAGCCTATGGTTATGCTAGGTTTTAAGGTATTATAAAATTAAATTGAAAACTTACGGGTAGAAGTATACGAATCAATGATTTGGCATCTGTTGGGAATAATTACCGGTGCAACGAATAACGTAGGTATAAAGTATGTGTATGTTAAATCACAAGAATGCATTTATTAGATTCTTGAGTAAATTAATAACTATTGTATTGAAATATACTTCGACTCTTAATCAGGTTCAGCATCATGACACGTTTGAGATTTTGATTCTTAATTTGTTTTTAGAAACAATTTAGTTTATCAATAATTTCAAGTTATGTCTTACGATATTTAATACACACTGCAGTCACTTTTTGGTATTTTTCATATAATAGGACTGAAGAGCTTCGGTCAGTTCAAAGTAGTGCAGGTTGTGCAAAGTAGTTTAATTTTGCTATTTATGAGTTCTAAGTATATTACTATCAATATTTTGGGGCTTATGTGATTTGGTTGTACAAGTGTAAATGGGTGGCGACTTCCGTAAAAATTACAAGAATCTGAAAACGTTGCTGGGAAAGATATATTGACAATGGTTCAAACTTGCACAAACTGCAGTTACGGCTATTTCATTATATGAAGGCTTATTGGCTTAGTGCTTAAACCCTTCAGATTCCCTTAGAGTATGCTAGATAAGACAAATCATAATCTATTCGTCGTGTTCTGATTACCTAACTTAAGAATGTATATTAATATCTACCAGCAATTAAGTTAAGCAAACGTCTTTTGTCTATTAGCTATATTGGATCGTTTTATTTCTTAATACCTTATGAGCCAGAAATTCCAGTTTCAGTTTGTGCCCACTCAGTATGACTATTCTCATAAAGACCTGTACGCAATTAAATTATCTATTGTGATTGCCATTTAAGTACTAACGCTCAGTAGTCTCTAAACTGTAATAATTTCCAATCCGTACAAAAGTCTTCTCTATATACAAATTATATAATGTTTGCAAATTGTTATAGGAATTATAAAGGTATGACCAATAATTTATCTAAAATTAATGCTATTTCTAGTTGAGATACCTATTTGAGTTGTATCTAAAATTGCATGCTACGTGGACTGAGTAAAACATTTCATCTAATGAATACAATACTTTTTCGAGCAAGCTTACATTAGCAATTCAAGCGTTGAATTGACTGTCTATCCCCACATAGGGTGGTAAAAGATCTCATTTAACATCTATTCCATTCGCGTGATTATGTATTTTATCATAGTTGGAGCTTTTGAAAACTACAAGGATAAAAACTGAGTGTCCAGCAAGTCATTCTTAGTAGGGAAGAAAGTAAAGAACAATCCAATTTTAGTATCAACTTCCCCTTTTTCATGATATATTCAATTCTATCTTGCGTTTTTTTTTTACCAGAATATTTCTGAACCTTTATATTTTCACTTCAAACGTGGTTATTATCCTGGGTACTATATGTCGTCAATATAATTTGCCGATCATTCAGTTTTGGCAGTAGAATGGGTTCTGTTACTGCTGGGGTTCTAGTATAGTGCTGGTTCCAGAGTTTCTCTTGGAAGACGTATACATTGGTGGAAAACTGTGCTAAACTTGCAATCAATAGGGCAACGCATTCTGATAGCTCCTCCATGCCCACATATATTGTAATGATTCCTTGAAAAATCGTCAGGGTAAGCATTAAACGCATCAAATTCCCAATCAAGAGGGCATTGGAAGTGTGTTAATCGTTCATTCTCAAAACATTTATTGTACACCTTGCTGAAGAATTGTCCAGGGGGGCAAAGCTTACGCCTAACTCCATGACGTCCACACATATAGTAAGCGTTTGGTTGTGAAAGATCTGGGTAAGCTTTGAACGGCTGCACTAACCAATCATTGGGGCAAGGGAGTAAGGGATTGGCGGAGGAAAGGGTAGCAAGAGCAACTAATGTAGGAGCAATAAAATACGAAGCCATTGCAAATATAGAAATATAGGTAAAGATATTAGTGAAAATGTTTGGAGAATGAGCCTTCAATTGCTTTTTTGTTATTTATACAGTCGGTAAAACATTTTATATGCTGGTTTTTATTTATTTTTACTGGGATTGGGTTAGTTAATAATTATCTATAATGGCATTATCGTACATTTAGAGCTATTGGCAAGCTACCACGCATAGATAGATAGATCTCTTGTCTTATTCCAATCACTGGAAAGTGCAGTGCAGTGAATAGATCATAATCGGTTCTTATGTCCAATCCGACAGCAATTACTTATGATTATTACTGGAGTTGGCATTACTTTCAGTTACTTTTTTATATCCTAAAGTAATATAAATAATAATATCTAGTTTAGCCATTATTAGTGGTATTTTTTTTTTTCAATTAAAATAAACCTACAATGTCATAAATGTTTATTTAATATTAGATACCACTGGGTGCTTCAACAACAACACATCGGCTAGTGCAAATGGCGATCTATAATAAGCAGCCAATGATGTTCAGGTAAGATATGCACATGGCATTTTTGGAGGAGGCAACACATCTACTACCAATTGCATATGCGTTGCTATTCCTTCTTCTCATCCATCAGAAAGAACAAGTGCTTGTATGTATCCTCTTCGGAATAAATTAAAGTTGCCATTGAGGAGTCTCTCAATGCGATGTTCATGGACACATTCCTGAAAATCGCAATTATGGATTGGGAACTTCACCATGGTGCAGGTTTAGAAATAACCCCATAAACCAAGCTATATATAATCAAAGTTATGCTAGATTATTGGTGTTTATATATAATTGGCAATCGGAGGTCACTTTTTCGGTGACTAAATAGTAAAGAACGTTCCGAAGAAGATGTCTTAAAAATAAACTTGTGCATCACAGATCACATTGGTGTCGTTTAGGCCGGGCAGATATCTTATCCATGTAACCGGATGTCGTTTTTGATTTATTTGGTTTGGTGATAAATACAATCGGATGGCAGCCTAGTACAATTTTTTAGGAATAGAATAATGTACAACTAGTATGTTATAGATATATATATATATATATTGAAAATATTATGAAGGTTTTCGATCCGAATTATAAATCTGTCGACCTGACCAATATTAGAAATCGACCGATCCGAATTATAAAAATTTCTGCCAATGTAGCTGCATGATCTGTTCAACACCAATCAAACCAGCAAGGCTACCAACAACATTAGCTCCTAAGCGAATTGTTACAAAATTGTTAACTCAAAACGAACGCGTAGTTATAATTGATTTGTCGATACATAGTTTTGCAAATAAATTAGTTAATGAGCCATGTAAGGAAACACTAACATAACCTTATCGAGATAGAATCAAACATCCCTAGTGGGTCTTTGTGATCTTTCATGAGTTGTATTAGTCAATACGTATATTTATGACTAGCTTCATTAAAGCTATTAAAACTCAGCCACATCGGTGTTAACCAAAGGTTAGAGAGTTAGCACCGATGATAAAACAAAGTATAAAATAAAGCAAAGTCAATAAGAAAGGACTTGCCCACATACACGCAGTAATCAGTAGCAAAAATACGAAATTCTTGTAACACACAAATACTTTGCATTTAATTTTATGTAGGTAATAATCACATCGCTATTTTAATGTCCAATCTATCATTAGCATTCACATATGATAATCAGTTCAGATCTCTCCCTCGTTCATAACTCAGAGAACTGTTTACTAACATGTAATAGTGACAATAGTTATCATTTACATCGTAATATATAACTCCTTGCTGATCGATCTCATTGTGCAATTTCCACATCCGCACCCAAGGAAATCAAGACATCGATTCCTTCTGACTTAGAACAGTGGTATAATTAATACAGCCAGTAACCTGTAACCTAAAGAGTTGATGTATGGGTCTTCTATAGAACCTCTATCACAAAAACAGTGCCTTAAAGACAGATCTGATCAAGTGAGTATTTCTATCGCTGGTTCAGCAAAATTAACTACTATCAATATACAATTGGAAATCCCGATAGCTGTGAACAAGTCACTAAAACTGATACAGATTCTGAGATAAATCAAAGCATCGATTTCCTCTGAGCAGAGGTATAATTACTACAGCTAGTTATCAAGAGATTTGGTGTACGTGCCGTTTATAGAACCTCTACTACGACAACTGAAGCTGAAGGATTAAATGGATTAAATGACTGTTACTACACCTGGCCCAGTAAAATTAACTACTATACAGTATTCAATTAGAGATCACGAAAGCTGTGGGCAAGTCGCTAGAACTACCACAGATTCTTATAGATCTTTACATAGACCGCCTTGAGATTGATAGCCAAACTGTCACAGAACTCGTCTGCTGGAACAAGTAAGGTACATAAAGGTTAGATATTGGCACTTTACGGAGGCCGTGTAAAACCAGGAGATCATCGACATGGGTTTCCCAATAGATTTACAAGCTTTGGGTTCTCCGACAAAGACCATGGTTAACCCAGCATTCCATAAAATAATTTAGAGCAATTACCTACAGCCAATAAAATATTTAGTATATTTTGATTCAATATAACATGTTGCTAGCATTAGAGGGACAATTAGGTCCTTGAAGATAGGATAATTGATTAATATTCTACCAGAAAGAATTTGAGCAAAAACGTTTTTTTTTTAAGCAAAAGAAGCCTAAATACAAGGTTTCCTACAACAATAAAAATAACTGCTCAGTAATATAGAAACTCTTCTAAACACGATTAGCAAAGATACAATGACTTTGAAGGCTACAGTTTATTGTGACTGCTTGTTATTACAGGTTTCAGTAGTCAAATTCATATTATATTTTTTTATCATTGGCAGGTATTGGGTTTATCCTGTAGAGAATACCGCTTAATTACTATGTTTCCTATAGGATCTTGATTATACTGATTTGATTAAGTGCTTTAAATCTAATCAGTGATAACGTGTTTGCCATGTGTACGTAAATGAAGTATGAATAGACCTACTGACGCGGAACGTCAGGCAAGGGTTTTGATATCTCTTCTAAATTCTAGATTTCTTGTTGAAGGCAAATAGGGCTGTTACTTCCTCTGATTAGAAGGGGGGTTATTTTAAAAGCTATAAACGATAGCTAACAATTCTCAATTGATAGACTTTTATCATTTAGATTCTTTATTAGAAAGCTAACTATTTAAATCTGACACCGTCAAACTATTAGAGAATACTTTTATAGTGGCTATTTACAATCTAGGCACTCTATGTCTAAAATAGCATTCAGTACAACAAACACCAGTTTTATTTCAAATGGTCAAATAGAATTTAGTACCACAGATAATTCTTTCATTTCCAATAAGCTCAAATAAGGTATTGCGTATATAAGTAATTAGAAAATATATGTAGTGAAATATCAGTCTTAGGTTAAATCTAGATTTGGATAAAGGCAATATTAACTGGTAATTTTGCAATTATAAATGAGCCATGTTTTTGAGAGAAAACAGTTAAGTTATTTCGGTGAAGGTTAAGGGAATAATTAATAGAACCCTGGTACATATATCTCATCTATGGCTACGTCAGTGATAAGAGATTAAAGGATATGGGGAGTTCTTACACTAAAGATTACTACCCAAGAAGGAACAATGTAAATTTTTTGGGGATTTGCAGAAGATTAAAAGAGGTAGTAAATGGGTCTTTTGGCATAATATGATTATTAAAAAAAAAAAAAAAAAAAAAAAACCATAATGCTGTCATGGAACAGTATCAAATTACCAATTGGTATCACCAACAAAGTAGATTTCACTTTGAAACATGTCCCTATTCACTAAGAAATCTATTTCTCCACTTTTCAGATTCTTTCACACGTGTATGGCATTGGCATGTGAGGTGAGCATTACTGGAAGTGAGCGGCGAGAATATCTAAAACTGGTTCATATGATATTTTTGTAAAATAAAATGAAAATGAAAACTCTTTTTTAAAATGACAAAAAAAAACGTTGCTGAGATATACCACCGCCCTAACGATCGTTGCGTAATTTGTTAGCATTCATATCCTACTCTTATAGAAGATTACTGATTGGTAATGGTTTATGGGAGTCAAAGCAATGCCAACTCCAACTTTGCCAATGGGAGTATAGCAAAGAATATCAATATCGAGAAGCTTGGCGCACAACAGGCCAGTAAACGTAGTATTGAATGGCTTGGGAAGAAGCATGTTGAAGGTACCACTGTCGGCAAAGGTATGATAACCTGTGGTTGAATAGTCATGATTAGTATTTTAAACATAAGAATTGATAGCATCATAAATTTTAGCCTACATAGAATAAGCAAAATAACACTGCCTCTTACAATATTATTAAGAGGAAAATAATATCGTGAAATAAAAGCATACTACATCTGAATCAGTAAAAACAGAAGTTACTTAAAGTATAGATAATATTAACATTGTCAACGGCAAATGAAAGTATACATTCGCAATAGTATATATATATAATCTCATTCAAAGTAGGAAAATATATTTATCTTAGATGTAGTTAAGGGATTCCCATATTATGGTCATATAACAACGTAATACCTGTCGCCTAGCATGGAAGGTATCTTTATAGAATCAAACTTTCCATCACTAAGCATCATATTTCCATCAGTTCTGTCGGTGCCAAAGCATTTAGAAAATGACTTGTGCATACAAGAAACTTTAGCCAAATGGTCAATTACAGTAGTTTCAGCCTCGGTGTAGTATGCCATAGCAAAGATATCGTTTCTTTCAAGACTAAAGACACTCTGAGCCGCAGTGTTAGACCAAGCGAACGGCGAACGTGGCAATCTCCTGGGTCTAAATCATTCCAAAAGCCTGATTAGGTAATGCGCCACCGGCGACTATGAATTCATCGGTATATATCTGGAAATCAATTCGACTTTTATTAATATAGCAGTTAGTGCAAAATATGCCATAGCTGGCTTCATGAATACCATTGTAACAGCCAGCGGTGCCCTGAGCCTGGTTGCAAGGGATTCCCGTCCAATTGAAAAAAAAACTGGCAGTTGTATGTAGGCTTTCAGGTGTGGTAGGTAACTCTCCAACAATTATAGTATCACTCTAACCAGTATGAACTACCTACTCGAACTCCTGACAATGGATGCTTGCATTTTTTAAAAGCATTGCTAGATGATTATTGTAATTAAAACATTATCTAACAAGCGAATAAACAATTGAATTTTTCTCTAAAAGCAATATGCATATTGAACTTTGAATTCAATAGTACAGCTAAACTAAATATTCTAGATAGGGATAGTTAAAGTAGTAGTGTAACGGGGGTCAGATAGTTCAGCCCCTCATGAATACTGGCGGTTCCGACACCATTAACCACCATTCTACCGAGCGAGAGCTTAAGAGCTCCCTCGGTTATCGGTAAAAGTCTTGTAAAAAGGGCACAATGAAAAGGTATTTTAGCAATAAAAGACGTAAATACTCGCTTGCTTTCACTAATCCTGGTTGTCCGATGAATTGTTGAGGCAGATCAAAATGTTCTCCGCAGCCATTTAAACTTACTTTACTTTCTCACCAAGAAAACCTCGTGGCCTTCCCAGGTCTTGAGTCCCGTGAAAATCTTGGCTTAGACTCATTGATATGCAAAAATCTTCAAAATAACCTATTAAGCTGCTTTTTATAATACAATGATAAATTCAACATGGTTAATCAAGTGCTAAGTTTTGATGTGTTATGTTCAACCCATAAATAAACAACTGAATTTTTTTCAAAAAAAAGTCTTACTTATTAACACAATAAAAGAAATACTACACCCATAACCCTATCAGCTATCATTTATTAGCTGTTTTAAATAACACTGCTTCTCTAAGTAGAGTAAGTAATAATTCCGCCCTCTTTCAACAAATAATCTAAAATTAGAAGAGAAAAAATAACCCCTGGCTCACGTCTCACATCAGCAGATTTATTGATACTTTATTTACATGCACAGTACAAACACGTAAGGCATTAAAGTTAGATTGAAGACATATGATCAGATAAGTACAATCAAGATCCTATAGGAAGCCTAGTAATTAAGCAGTCTTCCTTATAGGATAAACCCAAGACATGACAGCCTAGGATATTAACTACATGTAAACATATTTGATGACAACACAAGTTCGATAATGTGAACAACAAGCATCAACCAAGGAAGTGAGTTATGGCATGATAACAACTGGTAACACTAGTATGACGGTAACGTACCAAGTTTAGCCAATTCCTCGCCAATAAAATGCTCTAAAAAGATCCAATATCGCTTACAGAGGGCAGTTCCAGATATTGCTCGATTATTGGCATAATATCTAAATCGGTTGTTTCATTGGTCAATAATTGGCGGATCCCGTGGTTGATATCTTCCGTCACATGAGTAATCGTAATACTTGAAATAGTAGCAACTCATAATTATTCACAATAAAAAGGGAATAAAATTCGTTACTGAAATGTTTTTGAAAATTTTTTTTGTGTTCCAATTGCATTGTATTGTCAAATAGACTATAGAATATAGAATATAAAACATGTAAACGTAAGTAAGACGTACATATAAAGTAACATCAATTTTTCTTTGAAGCATAAAATATACTTTCCGCTTAGTGCTGCTTCTTTTCCCTTTCACGTCTATACTCCAGTGTAGCATATTACATTGTATTATATCATTAACTCATATATACTTTTTTTTTAATGTTTTCCTACGTAGAGAAAGATATATATTTATATGTACACACATGTGCAATCAAGGATAAACAATAAAGTGGTTATTTTGCAGGTTTTTATAATGAACCCCTAAATTTTTGCAGAACTGACTAGTATTTTATTTGTAGCAATACTCAAGCCTTATAAAGCCAAGAAACTATAAATTGCAATATTAGAAGGATATTTCTTTGTATTAGCCCTATACTGGTCAAATATGTCAAAAAAAAATTGAAATCAAGATAGTATTACAGCACCCAGTCTTTTACTGTAAGATAACCACGCATGGATTACATTTTATTACGCTATGATATTTATTTTTATTGTATTATATTATGTAATAGAGTATAAAAATATTGCAGCACGTAGTATTTCCATGTGGTCTCGCACTAACCACTGCCAGATTGTGCTTTCTGGTGGACGGAAACAGTCATATAGATGCTTATTGGCTATCACAATTTAAAGCAGACCATTGAGGCCCACTAGAATTGCTCAATTTTAACTTATCTTAATTTTCCAATTGTTCAGAAGTATCTTATCCTTATTTGAATGGCTTTTGCGGTAATCCGTGTTGAGGGATCATTTCATCAGATTAAGAACTAATATTAGACCAATCATTTCATGATCCGTTTGTTGCTGGCTGATCGGCTGTACGACGTGTTCCTTCGGAGTTGCAGTGAGACTGAGTTTGGAACAAACTGTACACATTCAACAATATGCTACACAGGAATTAATTTAAATATGAATCATTATCACGTAGATTTTATAGATAATATTTACTATTTCATTAATAACAGATAATAAATTAATATGATGTTATATTCTAATATGAATAGATGAGAAATCATTATCACATATTATATCAACTCCAACAATGACAAATGACTATAGCACAGGGCTGCAATGAGAATGAAATCTAAAAAACTAAATATTGATTAATTGATTCAATTGGACCTTGTGTGTAAATGAGGATTGCTTTAGCATAAGACAGATTGTTAATTATAATTTAGTTTGTTATATTGCAATCCTCATTACAACTCCAACAGCCCGGCT
>NAOQ01000203.1:36704-49912 GCA_002751075.1 Ichthyophonus hoferi | reverse complement strand
TACATACATACATACATACATACATACATACTATCGTATACATATACACCTACCTACCTGCCCTCCTCATACTGTCATACATATATACGTACCCGCATTAGGTGTACCAGGGGCTATCAATGCCACCTTAACCTTTATGGTAGGGGGTTCCCATGACAACTACCACCAATCGTACCGTTACTTGAGTGCCATGGGAAAAAATATTATGCACTGTGGGGAACTTGGCACTGGTCAGGTAGTTCTTCGTTGCATTTTACTGGCTCTTTAAATAATCCCTCTATCTGTCTATACTACAGTGCGTATAAATCAACATGATAGATATACTATGACGTAACGGATGTTGTATAATAGACCATATTTATAATGAAGTTGGAGCTATATGAGAGGGTATTATACAATATTGTATTGTATGATATGATATGACATAATATGACAGGATATAATATGATATAATATGATATAATATGATATGATATGATATGATATGGTATGATATGGTATGATAGGATATGATATGATAGGATATGATAAGATATGATAGGATAGAGTACATTATAGTGCATACCTTGTCATATTATATTATTATACTTACCAAACTTGGGATTAAAGGCTCGCTTATGATTGGTATTATATCTGATTTTACACAGTACCTCTATATTGCCATAGCTATATGCCATAGTAATATAGATTATAATAATATAATAATGATATTGTTAAAAAAGATGCTTATACCTAATATGACTGTGTACTTGAACCATATTAAGGTATTGTAGAGATTATATCTGAAGGCTTTGTAATTGGTTTATATTTATAAATCAATATTACAATTAAATGAAACCGAAAACGATAGTGCAATAAAAATAGATAAATGTCAAATTAGCCTGGCATTACAATATATATATATACGTAGATATGTAGATACGTGTGAACATATGTGCATATGCCTCTATCCATGGTATAGATGTCTCTATTATGCATCATGCCACTATAAGTTGTAAAAGGGTCAAGGTTTTAGATATTAATATCTTTTATTATATAAAATAACGCAGAATAGTTCTAGTCTAAAACCGTTATCAGTGCATGTTATTATAAATAAATAAAATAAAAAATAAACAGTAAAACGTAAAAATAAAAATAGAAACGACACCCTAAACCATTCCCATTCTTTCCCTTAATAAGGTATCTAATCTTGCTTCTTACAATAAATAACTGTCTACATACTATATTTTCAGCTAGGTTTATAGCCTACCAATAATATGCACTGTTTAAAAGTTAATAGTTAATCATTTTTGATGGGGTAAAGATATAGATGTATGTATGTAATCAGATTTACATGATCATAGTTTACTTACAAACATTTTATATTATATACATGTATATATAATTTGTTTTAGATCAATATGTATGCTTGCATGGATGTATGTATGTATGTATGCAACTTTTCTATTTATTTTACATTGTATGGTTTATTGGATATTACCCTTTTGCCCACCTCCTCACACACACTACGTATCAATCAGATTACCAAGCTATGTAACAATATGCTACTAGCTATTAGTATGATTGGCTTAAGTGAAGCAATGAATCTAGGTGCAAAGTTGGGATTGGATGAGAGTATATTATCAGCAGCTATCAATCTGAGGTAGGTCATAGTATATATATGTAAGTATTTAATATTGTTATACATATATACATTAAGGTAAAACTAGTATGCATTGGCATTTAATTTTAAAATACAGAGTTGGTTTATTCTATTGATGATATATTATTTATATCTATATCGCCATATGTAAATTATGTATCCAATCGTAGAGCACGTTTATATTTATTTTATGAATAAATTATAAGTATTTAAGACTGTATTAATAGCGTGATAGAGTATAATATAATATAGTATAATATAGTATTTTATAGTATAGTCTGGTATGATCTAGTATAGTATAGTATGATATGATATAATATAATATTGTATAGTAGGATTTAGTATGTTATAGTATGGTATGTTATGGGATTAGAGTGTACATATCTGTAACTATATACAAGACTAAAATAGTAATATGATAGATTAAGATATAATAAGATAGAGTAAGATATAGTAAGATAGAATTAGATATAGTAAGATATATTAAGATAAAGCAAGATAAAATAGGGTATAGTAAGGTGTAATAAGATACAGTAGGAGATAGCAAGATAGAGTAAAATATAGTAAGATATAGTAATATGGAGTAAGATAGAATAGGATATAGTAATGTATAATAAGGTATAGTAGGATATAGTAAGATATAAGATATAGTAGGATATAATAGAATATAGTAAGATATAGTAGGATATAGTATGATACAGTAGGATATAGTATGATATGGTAAGATATAGTAGGATGTAGTAAGATGTAGTAAAGTATAATAAGGTATAGTAGAATATAGTAAGATATAGTAAGATATAATAAGATAGTAAGATATAGTAAAACATAGTTAGATATAGTAAGATATAATAAAATAGAGTAAGATATAGTAAGATATAACAAGGATTGGTAAGATAGAGTATGTGATTATGGTACAGATAATTTATGGCTGTAGACACCACTACCGCAAGTAGGACCATAGTACAGTCCCTATCTTGTATAATTATATAATATCATACCACGTCATAAAATAACGTTCAACAACATACATTAACATGAAGTACAATACAATAACATGTTCTCTCTTACAGTTCTGGGCGGTGTTGGTCTAGTGACACCTACAGTCCTGTCCCTGGGATTATGAAGAATGTACCAGCCAATAGGGGCTATCAGGTGGGTTTAATACGTCATTACCAACCAATTGGAGTGGTTCATGAAAATGCAAGATATGTCATTGCTGTGATGCTATATACTGTGGGTGGTGGTTAAGATTTACCAGGATGCTGGCTAATCCAATTAGGCTAATTGACATCTTGATTATGATTGATTTTTATTAATGATCTAATTATAATGAATATTATGCTAACATAGATTGGTGTCTATTTCTAGTCAATGATTCTTATTACCTATTAATTAACTTTTAAATAAATAGTAATTATATCATACTAATATTCCTTTATTAATAATATCTGTTATGAATCTCTATATTTAGCTGGTTTATAAGTCCTAGCCAATGCTTCCCATAATAGAAATTAATAAAAATACACATTTATTTTTATTTTTACAGTTAAAAGTTAAGTGGCTTGTATCTATATTACAATAAATTTTATTTGTAAAGTGTATATGTATATATATTTCATTAACCTATATAATAATTTATTTATAAATTATTTACATATTATAGTGGCATTTATGATGCAATTAAAACTACTATTAATTATAAATCAGGTCACACCAATCAATACAAGTATGCACGCATTTAAAATTTAAACTGATTTTAAATCTTATTATATACACAGGGTGGATTTACCAGCGAGTTAATTCATAAAGATCTGGGATTAATCGCTGAGGCAGCCAATCGGGTCAAGGCACCTATCCCACTGGGAGCACTATCTCATGAGATCTATTCTATTTTGTGTAACCAAAATTATAAAAAAAAGGATTTTAGTTCGGTATATGAATTCTTGAAGGGAAATAAAGAAAAATAGAGTGGTTTCGTGATAGATTATTATCTACCTATCTAATTATTACGGGTAGATATGCAAATATTCTTTCTTCTATAAGTCTTGTTATCCCATCTCTTCATAAATTACTCAAAATTTACTTACATGAAACCATTCAATGTTGAATTAAATTGTAAATTAATTATAGAAAGAATAGTAATTTGGCGTGGAATTAGTCTAAATAAACCAGAGGCCCAATTAACTGCTATGCTATTGTTTGCTTCAATAGTTATTGGGAATAAAACTTGTACTGATGCTACCGAGTTCTATTTGGATGTTGGCGTCAGGTACTCTGCAGGCAAAAGCTCTTGCTGACTGCTTATATACCTAGTTGGCTCTTGAATGCTACGAACACCCGTTATAGTGAATCTAAACAGACTAAGCACAAATTATCGATACCAATATAGTAGTTGACTGACTGTATGCGTTTAACATACGTTATTCTCCAAATTAATAAAATAATCGACTTTGTAGCCCTAAGCTCCAAATCAATATGAAACATTAATCATTCACAAAGAATCCATATCAAATTTCACTTGGAAGGAACGTCTTTTCTTTCTAGTAATAAGTGAAAATATTAACACAAAATAGAAAAATGAACTATGCAAGTGCAGTTAACGCTTTAATTCCAAGAAGATCTTATTAAGTTTCAACTGCCGCAGTATCCCAGCTTAAGCTAAATTAATACAATGTTACCGTGTTTATATGTTAGAGGGTATATAGAAATGTGTTTAATAATGGCTAGCTGTTTGTTAATTGAATCTACATTTTCCAACTCAATCCAATTAAACGATTTAGTGTGACTACAATATAAATGAATTGTGCCTAATGATTTGATGTAATGATCATAGATTAGCCGTTGATCCAACTATATCAACGCTTGGATCAAAGTTATATTGATCAACCATACCTTGACCAATAAATTAATATCGGTATTTTCATTCAAATCACGAGAGGTCGATTCCAGACCTAACAATCAATTAACATTGGAATCAGTTACCGTGAATCAATAAACTGATGGCAATTCATCCGCAAACATTCAGAGAAGTACTAATGAAAACCTTTACTGAGGAGGGAATGGTTCATAAGAAATATCCGAATAAAATAAATACACTTTCTTAAAAACTATTCGAATTAATTACTATATTAATTAAATGTTTACTTACGCAAACCACTATATCCATAGTAAATTTACCATTGATACAAAATAGCCGCCGCTATCTTTAACATCTTCTATTTAGTTTTTTGTATCTTAACACATAGTACACGGCAAACAGTAATGACTCCTCCTAGTTTGTGTCAAACATAGTTTCATATACAACATAGGCAAAGTAACTATAGCTATAAGTATTTAATTAAATAATAATGGCTTTCGTAGTACTATATATATATATATATATATAATGCTATAGTTTGAAAGTATAAAATGTTCCGTTTGGGACAAATTGTGAACTATTGATTCCGTAGTGATTCGACTAAAGGTTATCCAGTTTTTATCCTAAATTCTCAGCTTGCAATAGTTGCCTGTCACTCTGAACATGGATGAGATCATTATTACACAGACGGAAGTCAACAATTATATAAAAAGACTAACATTGGTCAGAATGCAACATTTGTGGCTATGGAGAAATGAAGATGCTGATATCTTGGGTTAAACTAATACTATTGGTGATTTATACCAATCATATGCCAGCATTTCCGCCAGAATGCATTCCTATTAGCTTTTAAAAGACATGATTTCACTATTGTATATGTAATCTGGAAAAATGGTTAGTGAAATATTACATTGAGCCATGCCAATACAATATGCAATCAACTAATGGCAGCGATCCCACAGCTATATAATAAGCTATTTCAGAGTATGTATTTGGAATCCAGGTAATTCATTGGTTAGGTATCCTGTCTGAGACAAGTTCAGCATCTTTTATCAACAACTCTGGTTTTGCAAGCTCTAGGAGTTACTGGAGCAGTCTATATTTGTGTTGTGACAACTGGGTGCCCACAGCAATACAGTCTACAAATAATGGTGATACAACCACCTTCATGAATCCATGCGAACAGCTTCTGACTTATTTACTAGAAAGAATGTCTTAGCATACATGTACGCCGTGTATGCAAGGGCGTACGTCAAAACACCCCTTAATTCTAAATGGATATAAGTCACAGGGACGACCTTTTCTATGCATATTTCCAGCAATGTGTATACGTGGAATGATTAGTGAAAGATGTAACCTTCTCAGAACTAGTGATAATTGATATTAGATAACGCTGCATACTATTACATTGAAAGTAGTATATATTTTTTGCTATACAATAGTAGACAGTGCATAATCAAGTGACAAATAGGGGAAACAATAGATAATTTTATTTAGTATCACTGCAGCACAACCTCCCTTTAATACCGTCATATTGAAGACAGCCATTGTTCTTTAATAATATAATGTGTGTACATATCTAATATACTTGGTGATACATTAAGCATCAATAGTCATAGCTGCCTGCACAGTCTCCTGCACAGCCTGTTTTTCCGCCTCTTCCTTACGCGTGATAACCCCCTTATCAGTACCTCCCATGCCTGCTGCTCTCTCGGCCTCCTCATGGCTGTATGGTACATCCTGCAAGTTTTTCATTCTGTGGATAGACATAGACGTGTCAATAAAAGTAAGTTTTCCAAAATATTAAAATATTTAAAACTCTGTGTAGGGGTTTCTGGAACGTACTGGTAGGGCAGATAATAAAATCTTTTTAATATTATAACAACCAGTGCATATGGTTGGCATGTTCAATTATATAAATTTAAATGTATAGGAGAGTGATTTCTGATACCCATGGTCCAATAGGGAAACAGTATACAGTCAAAAAGCAGATATAAAACTACAAATTTACCATGACCTCATCCTTCCCATGCTAGTCACAAATGGGTGGTTTATCAATAGAATGTTCTCTCATCAAATCACAACAGATTTCCACATATTTTATAAGCACAGTATGTTATTTTGGATTCAATAACCAATTAATTAATTAATTAATAATTGTCTGATTACTCGCATGGCTATAAACGACTATACTGCACAATGTTGGGATTAAGGTTACATATCTTTATAAGCCAATGAAATATCCAAAGAAAAATATAGTATTTATATATTAATACAACATTACACCACCACCCACGTATACACAGACATTTAAAAGTTATATTTAACTAAGACCCATATACGGTATAGGACCTACCTTCTTCTATGAGGTTTGCCTTTCTTGTGCTCATCCAGCACAGTCATGCTCACAAAGTACTTACTGATTGAAGCAAAGTCATAGTTAGTCAAATGACCTAGGCTATATAGTCTCCATGAAAATTAATGGGTGATTCTAAATGGCCAATTCAATCTAAATTATTAATATACCAACTTCCTTTAAACCTTTAATAATTTTATTACCTCATATATTACCTCAACATATTGTATATCTCGCCTCGCTACATACATATATTCATACATTTCTTGTATTATCTGTCTCTTCTCAGCACACAAATGGCCCAGAGGTATTATTATCGTTACAACAATAGTAAAGCAATTATAAAAAATAAAAATCATCACTACAAACATAAATTTTCTAATATACAGCCAATTCAAACGCAAAGAAAAAATATGATCACAGGGGATCATGAAGATAAGAAATATCGTCTAATACAAAGAGAAGTATATACTATGTATAGATCAAACATACCCTATATAACCCACCCTAAATATCATATATTCTATATACCATACTACTATCATGAATATACTTTGAGGTACTGTATTGTTGATTTACTGCTTCGTATATTCATTTAATACATAAAGTATGATTACGTGAATAACATTAATTTTTAATAAATATCCAATTATATATTTTTATTAAAAACTGAGAAGGATATGGGTTATTTTTAGATTGGGTTTGTGATGGAATCATGTAAATTCAAGGTGTAGAGACAGACACTAAATGGAAAAGTGAGGTAAAAAGATGTTTTTCAAAAACAATTTAAAAGCCAGCCAGCGACAGCCAAGGCAAATCAATCAAATAGCATATTTATAAGCCAATGAAGCATATGCAGATGATATCATAAGCTGACATAAATCCAATTATAATAAGAGTTTTAGAATGTAGTTTGAGAAATGAATAGTTAAATAAGGGAAATATGTCTATATACAGCTAGGTTTAAAACCAACTCATGTTTACATGTCTACAATCAATATACATATAATGATATACACACAATAATAAAAAATAGGGGAGCAAGAAATACAAATAACCAGGATAAACCTAATTTGACAGAGATATATAGATATAGATACAAAAAAGACTGTAATATACAAACAATAGGAATAACATACGAGCATGGAATACAGTAGAATTGACCCAGTCCTGGCTTGTCAGCATCTATCTCTTGTTTAGACAGCTTCACTGCATTCTCCTGTATATATATAAGGGAATATTAGGTGAGGGGAGGTCCAACCAGGAGCTACTTTTTATTTTTTGTGGGTGTTTTATTAGCCCACAATGTAATGCCTGATAGTCTAGGGTGCATATTCTCAATCGACTTTCACATGCTTGGCAGAGGTATGAGAAAGGTAATTAAAATAAAAATGCAACTTTATGGTCCTATCCATTACCACCATCTGGTATATTCTATCAAGTCATAAAAAAAATTTAAATGTTTTTTTTTTAGTAAATCAAGACGACAATTCATTGGGACTAAGTGATTTCATTGTTTAATTATTGGGTATCTGGATAGTAACGACGTGTCCCTATTGGTGGATTAAAACAATCCAATTATTAAAACCGGTTTATTTTATTTGTTAGTTGTGCTTTAAGAGCATGATTTTAGTTAATCTAATTAATATTTAATTAGCTAATCTATAGTGCCCACTTTAGGTTTTAAATCCATATAATGTATAGTAAACTTTGTCATAAATGAAGGGATAGACTACAGACGTCTGGGCGGTAGAAAATCAGGTATTTATGAAGTTATAATTTAATTACATTAAACTATTTAGGTAATGTATTCTTTCCAACAATCCTTATTGTTCCTTTTTAATTTTCGAATAATTCACTAAAATGGGAAGAGTCCTAATTGTACCTAATTTATAAATCGCATTCGAGACTTTACTTAATTAAAGTACAGTCATAATTGGACAGACCGAATATAAATATTTTATTATTATTATGAGTTACTTATCAGTATGTTTGAATACAAAACAAGCTTTGTTTTAAAATTAAAATATATTATATGTAGTCCTGTGTTATATACTTAATGATTACAATGCCTTACTATATACATTTACTATATATCCTAACTGTAAAATATACACAAACATATCCTCATAATCCCTGAGGAATGACATCATTAACTTCGGTACATTTATTGTTAATAATAATGACAATATAAATAATAACACCAATAACAATACATCCTCTGAAACACACGCACACCATACACATGATAAATATACATAAACTAACACATACCTGCTTACATATACTTATGCACAATGAAAATAACCAGATCACTTGATATCGCTTTATAAACAATATATAAATATATATAAGATACATAAAGTCATATACATAAGTATATATCAGTACCAACATACCTCTTTCATATCCTCATGAATCTGATCAATGTCCTTGGTACGATTGCACATCTTATTATTCTGTCTGTTAATTTCTTTTTTGTTTTTGTGCATACGAGATCTTTTTATACGTCCCATTTTATTTGTTTTATCTCAGAGAGAGAAGGTAGAAGAGAGAGTAGAAGATATAAAGGTAAAATACAAAAATAAGATAATAAATTTAATATTTGTTTTTGTTACTATATAACGTGGATAGGCTGGGCTCGATCTTGAACACATGTACACGTGTATGGTACGCAATTAAATTGAACCAATTAAAAGCAATAAAGAAATATTATAATTAGCCTATTAAGGCCATTCTATTTATAAATAATTAAATATTTAAGTAATCAAAATTGAACGTAGATATTTGTATCGAATCGGAATACCGTGTAAATATGCTTTATGGAAAGTATAATTTGGTTTAAAGAAACGAGAGATGTTGATTATGACGACATAATTAACGTAGATTTAAATACTGGATTATACTAATTATTTGGTGTTAAGTTAACTACGGTATATGATAAAACGATAAAAATATAGGGTAAACATAACACTCTATTTTTGTCTAACGCCGTTATCCTGATGATGACGTTTGTCAGGTGGTGGATGAGTGAAAGCAAAATTTGAAGCCCCGTCTCAACCACACGGTAGTTGGTTTATACCATTCTAAACACATGTGCGCGGTGAGATTGAATTCGGATCAAACGATATGCCTAATATAATATGTTATTCAGGAATTAGTGTCAATCTGAATCATTGATACATGGGTTTCATAGACAATATCTATTATTTTATTAATAGCAGATAACAAATAATATAACGCATGTCGTTTCCAAAATAAATAAGCAAGGAGTCATTATAACGTATTACATATGTTCCAACTGTATATTCAGCATTTAACATGCTATTAGTGTAAAGATTTCTGTCTCCGACAGGACTCATGTGATCATGCAATGAGTTTAAATAAATAAAGATGCCATTAGTTATTATATTGATTAACTGTTGGCAATTGTTAGTTGTGGTCTAAGACAGACAATAACTACAGAACAAACTAAGATCATTATGTTGCAATGTATATATCTAAAATTATGTTCATAATTTATTTTAGATATTTTAACACGTTGTTATATATCGTACTTTTGGTATTTATCTACTATATGTATTATATATTTATTTTATCTTGTTTTGTATGTATTAACATGTACATGTACATAGCATCATATATTGTGATCCCATATGACCATATGTTCTTTATATATAATTAGATGAAATTGAAAAATATACAATTACCAATAGATTCCTTTGCCAAATAACCATAAGTAGATATGAGGCACAAGAATTGGTGAATACTTTATATACTTTAAATTTATTAAGTCTCATTGAACGTGGTATCTTAGTTTGCGGTTAAAATAACATAATGGTGCCTTGAGTCTATGCAAAGTATATTGCATTGCGTTGAAACACGTGTAAGATGTTACACTGTTTCCTTGATCATTTAATTGCTTGTATTAGAATGTACAAAGAAATTCTATTTATTTATTATATTCTACTAATCAGTATCAAATATTTTTTAGCTAAAATGTACAATAATAGAGAAAATATCCATCAAACCTACATAGTAATGATTCAGATTGAGAATAATTACTGTATATCACAGTATATTATATATATATATATATATATATATATATTAATCCGAATTCAGTCTCAACGCATAGCATGCATTTATAATTCTATAGCTTAACAACTGTGTGGTTGGTTGAGATGAGCCTTCTAGTTTTTTCTACACTCTAATCCACCATATAGCATACGTCATTGTCAGGTTGACGGCTAAAGATAAAGGCAAGGCATATTATGTTTACCCTATACTTTACTGTTTAAACATATTAAGCTACAATGGTTGGAATTATTAATAGTATCTATCGTAAACTACAATCGGATCGTTCTATATTTCCAGCTCTCGGCACTCCAGGTTATAACCCGCTTCTATCGTATGGAGATAGCTAATTACATATTTCAATTAGATTGGTTTTTACTTAATTTTTTAACTTTAAAATATTCAATTAAGTAAGTGTTTTTTATTTTGGTACAACCCTATATAGTTTAATCTTGTTTAAACTATAAAACTGAATCATTACTACGTAGGTTTGATAGATAGTCTTTATTATTTAATTAGTGGCAGATAATCAATAAATGAAATGCATGTTATATTCTAATATAGATAAGCAAGTAACTAAGGAATCCTTGCAACTCTTTACACAGGTTCCAACTAATGTTACGTTTTGAGATACGTACTCAAGTAATAAAATATCATATGCTTACTTCAAACATAAGTTATCTTACTATTGCATAAATAATTACTGCTTTTTTGTTGACACAAGCTAAAAAGTAAATAATAAAGTTAGTTAGAATACGTTTATCACAGATTCATTTTAAAGGAATGAATATATTTATATATTATGCACCTGTTCATTATGCGTATTTTATTATTTTATATCACTTAGTATTACTTTGTTTATATGCCATTACATACCTTTTTGCATCATTATATATATTGTATACTGTTGTATATATTATATAATATTATATAATAAACATAAGACTAGTATTTGTTGTACTGAGTTATATTAGGCTGTCGTCTTCAGGTAAAGGGCAGGCCAAAGCTCTAGCTAGCTGTTCTTGAATCTCTCTCTGTTGACCAATATATATATATATAGAAGCTTTTAATTAACTGAAAATTAGTATAGAATACATATGTTGAAGCCAAAGCGCTCAATACTTTTTTTCTGTTACAGCTTGTTCCTTTAATAAAAGACCGAGCTATCCTAATTAAGGACAGGATAGTTTAAGATTATCAAGATAAGCTCAGATAATTCTCTATGATCTTTCATAAATGTATTCGCCAATAATAATAGTTTTATGGTTGAGCCATTTAGGCTACCATATACTACCAAGTAAGAAGCGCACCATTCCGATCTATCCAATTAGGGGGTTCAAATTGGGATGCCCCTTAATCATCCAATTGGATCGATATGGATCGATATTTGTATTGGCTTATGTGACCTAATAATAAGAGCCACTTGTAGTAAAGTAAAATCCTTATTATTGAAGACTATTGCTTAATATGAGTATTGTGGGGTTAATTTATGTTATATCATTGAGCCTCAGATGATTAAAAGTTTTAATACAATTTTAACTATTATTATTACTGCTACTATAATAAATTATAATAATAGTAATAATAAATAATAAACGGATCATAATTAAAATGGAGATGTAGATTAGATGTAGATTCCCTTTCATAACCATATATATAGCAGTATATTATATTATATATTATCACGCATTGCATGACATTATATTATATTGCATTTAACCATCTAATAATACAAGTATTATTATTAAACCCTTGTTATCCCATGTTCTTGTTTGACTTCTTATTTTTGAATATATATTTTTAACATTAATCACCCAATGCTGTTCTTTTAAATCTTCATATCCCTCCAACTACTCCTGTATCCTCTACATACAACTACAACCAACAGCACCAAATATCAACCATTATTAACAGATCATATAATATAGTCTAGTGTTGACTATTAATTTTTTCTAATAGTATAATCAGTGAATGGTTATTGTGTTACAAAAAAAAACATGTTCTTCAATAAAATTGGTAAGAAGGGAGACTTAAAGCCAGAGGAGGAAGAGGAAACCCTCTTCCAACAACAAAAAAAACAGAAGCAACCACGAACAGAAGCATCAACTCCCTTAGATGATACACGTGCAAGAATCAAATCTCCTCCTTTATCGATTTCACAGTCCATAGATCAACTGGTAGGATGCCATGGTTGTGTTTATATAAGATACAGTGAGATTAATATACTGTATTATATAATATAATATAACATAATATAATACAGTACAATACAGTAC
>NAOQ01000203.1:2291-19693 GCA_002751075.1 Ichthyophonus hoferi | reverse complement strand
GGTAAAATTTCAATCATATCCACATGGCTTATAACACCAATAACAAAGCATTTAAATCTTTTAAGCCAGACTATTATTGGCTAATATGATATCTACAATTTTAATTTTCTTTTTATTTATTTCCAATTTTGTTATCTACCAATCGTTTCCATTTTAATCTACTCAAAAATGCAAACTCCCATATATAAAGCACGTATACCGACTATCTAGGTGTCTAGCCGCAGTACTTTTACCTCTATTACAACTCAGAGAGAATTGATGCTTTTATTCATAAAGTATTAATGTGGAAATTGGACAATGCAACCAAACAATAAAGAGTTCTATATTACAATGTAAATAATAACTATTGTTACTTTTTAATGTTAGTAGGCAGTTCTTTGACTTCTGAACAAGCGAGAGAACCTGAAGACTAATTATCGTATGCGAGTGCCCACGGTAGACCAGACATTTCAATAACAATGTGGTTTACTACAAACATAAAATTAAGAGCAAAATTTTGTGGGTGTTATGATGACTGCATATTTTATGGGAGTGTTATTGCGTTTGCGTGAGCGGTCCTTAATTATTGATTTTTCTTATGTCTTTTCCTTCGTTTTCCTGTATGTACTATTTTTGGTTAACACCCGTATTGTCATGCCCAATAATATATGGAACCAATCCTAAATGTTCTTTATGGCTCATATAATTCCCAAAAGATTACTGAGACCCACTAGGAATATCTGATCTTATTTTACTGCTCTTCCTTATTGAGTGGCTCATTAATCTAAGTGCCCACCAGCCGGGTAAAAGACAAGAACCGATTGGTCATCTATTCACGGCGTCGTGCAGTGATTAGTTTGATTACCACCAGGTAAAGATGCTTCAAGCAACCAATAGAAAAAACAACAAAGTAGCGTAGCTGCAGATAACTAAACAACAATTCTAGCATACATACATAAAATTACAACAATATTATGGTATTATCTGATGCAGTATGATATAGTATGATATTATGGGATTAAAAGATCAGTGAAACTTAATAATAAACAGATTTACCACAAATTTCATAATATACTATAATATAGTATGTAATTAACATTACCAATAGCAATGTATTACGTACACACATATATATATATATAAATGATGACAACGCAATGGGCATGGACCTATTGTATTCTTATAATAATTGTTTATTATTAATTAACTTTAAAAATATTTCCTGTCGGCCAATAAATACAGTTACTTATTGTGATACACCTTACTGGCATTAGGTCGATTTTCTTGTCAATACCTTACACCACCTATATATATCTGTTTGTTTAAGTTCAAAATATAATTATAAAAAATAAACATTAGATTGAGGTAACTGAAACAAATACATAGAGGTTAATTATATTTCAATTTATTTTAAAATATCAATATAATTAATATGCTCTCCTGGCTAATAAAATCAACCATTGTAAAATATATATAACATAGATCAGAATAAGTAATATTGATCCATTATTTTAAAATTTTAAATAATCTGTGTATGAACTATTATATTTTACAGCTACATGTCATAGGTTATACTTACGCGATAATATTTCCTATATTTCCAACACGATCAAGTTTGATAAGCTTTCACTTCCGATACAATAGGCTGAAAAAAGTACATTTTCTAGTTCAGTAAACAGAGTTCATGACTTGTACGACAGTGCCACCAAACAAAAGGTTTTTCTTTTGCTCCCGAATTGTTATAGCATCTGGTACATAGGTGGCGTCCAATGCAACAATACAACCTACATTAGTTACTGAAAAATCTTGAAGGATATGAAATACGAGGTTCCATATTGATTTAGGTAATACAGTCTAGGTGTTCATGACTTAGTCAATAGACATGATTTTATTAATGAAGCATATCAATTAATTAATTAATTAGCAAATATAACACAAACTGTTTGTACCAAGCATCGAAGTATTGAAATTCATAAACAAGCTTGTTATCATAGTATATTTTAATAATGTATATGTATATAGTATATAATTAATCAATTACTTAATATACGTAATATATAAATGTGAAATATATATTACATTTAATTATAAAAAGTGTAAAAGTTATACAAGCGTAAATTATTATGTTATTATATGAACAATCTTGTATTATTGTAATTTGGGAGTATAAGTCTCTCTACTACGGGAACATATTTGTATTTGTGGCGGTTACTACATATATCTATTTAATTTTTATTTAAATTATCTATTTGTAGTCATTGGCTGACGTCAACTACGTATAGGATCATCGTCTAATGCAAATATATATATCTATTTAATTTTTATTTATATTATCTACTTATAGTCATTGGCTGACGTCAACTATATATAGGATCATCGTCTAATGCAAATATATATACAATATGTAACCAAATAGGTTTAGTTAGAATTAATTAATGAATTACTACTCGATTGCCAATTAGTCTATATCTGGTGCGTCTTATATTAACAGTGTAAAGTTCCATATCTATAATAAAACCAATACACCTGATTATACAGGGTCACCCAATAAGTAAATATATTTATATATATTAATTATCTGCGTGCAATCAGTGCCTACCTTTAAAGATGGAGGAAATCATAACTATAATACAGAACGAATTTAATATATATATATTTTTAATTCATTCACTGGATTGGGCTGTTCAGTACATTATCATATTTTTCAAGACAGGATATATTCCTATACTACAGAAATAAAACTTAACCCCAAAATATTGGATCGAGTACGTTCATACAACTGCAATTTTCAGGGAAGTCAAATCAATTCATGAGTACATAAGGTATATAAACATATTATTTGAAAAACCAAAATTTGAAATATATGACGCCGTTGTATATGTATTTATGTACGCAAATAAATTAGCAATAGGTAATATACAATGAAGTATATATGCTATTGTAAAGATTTACTTCATATGCACAAACCTATAAAAAGCCCTCAAAAATCGGTATGTTTTATTGAATAATTATATTTTAATAGACATAAAAAATAAGAATTTTTTTTATTAAGTGTTTTTTTAGTACAATGACAGTGCATGATAGTAATATTACATCATACTACATTTTATTTTATCATATCCTATATCGACATATCATGACCATCTATGTAAATAAGTCTATAATATACATGTATATATACATCTTTATACATACATCTATACACCAGCATATTTAGGTACAGGCATCTCCATTATCTGACAAAGTAGAAATAGGGCAGTGTCCATATCAGTCCAATACAGGGTATGTGACGTCATTACCGACAAGTATTGGTTGTCTAGTATGGATGACTGGGGATTGGATGAATATCATTATGAGTGAGTTTTTACACTTTATATCATATCTCTGTCAATTTACACAATGGTTTCTCTATTGCGTTATTATCATGCATCTATATATATATATATGTATAGTCTTGCAATACAATACCTGTAGCATGTAATCTATTCGTTTATCTGGACCAAGGGCCTCCAAGGTCGCCTTCTCTTGTGGTGTCAGCTCACTATCCTATTGGTTGGTATGACAAGATGAATTTAAATGCGTCAATATATCGGTGGAAAAAAATGTTAAACACATTTAGTTATGAGGAAATGAATCACATTAGTTAAAATAGATACAAAAATTAATATACTTTTAAAGCATATATCTATCTAATCTAAATCTACTATAACATGTAGATAGAAGGTAAAATTAACAAAGTCTTACCTGATTTTCCTTGCCTTGCTTCAGTGCGGCTTGCTATTGGTTGATAATCATTAGTTTCTCATGGAGGGGGTCAAATAATCTTATCCTTCATTGGATTATATAAGATAATAAATCTGAATTTTAAATCAAATCGTTTTATTTTGTTTTAGAGACCATAGTCCAATTACAAAACAACAACAAACCGAAGAATGAATGATTGAAGGATTAAAATAAGAAAAGGTACATAACCATTTGACCACAATAAATATAAAAATTTAAAATTATATAAGAAACCAATAGTAACATTAGAGTAAAATACAGAGTTATAACCATTAAGAATTAATAGATTATTCGACAAATAAGAAACAAAAAATGTAGAGTTTAACACTGGTAATAGTAAAAAATATAATAAAGCAGTTCGAGGGAAAAGAAAGGGAGACAGAGGGGGGCGCATAGGGAAGGAGGAAGAGAGAGTGGGAGTATGAGTGAGACGAAGATAGGGAGAGAAAATCAATGAAATTAGAATGAATAGTGGCAAATGGCAGGTACATTACATACCCTCTTAGTGGCTGCATCCACATAAGGGGCTACTGCTACTATACGAGAGAACAGATTACGGCCTACACTCTATAGGCAGGGTAATAGGTAATAGTCAGGTCATGGTGTCATTACAGGTATACATGTATAAGCCAGTGTGCATATAATGAGTCGTTATGAACACTAAGAAATCAGGTTAATGGACGTAGGATAGCTAAGACTTTAGGATATAATACTATTATAATAACAATAACAATAACAGTAATAATAACAATAACATTTATAATAATAATAATAATAATAATAATCAAGCTAACAATTATCAACTGCATTAAATATATTAAAAAATAGACCAAAAATAAAATAAAATAAACCAACGAAAACTAGTAAACAATCCCACATGACATCCAGTCAATACCTGAACAGTGGCCGAAGCACCATCCATTAACGTACTAACATTATTTTGAAATCTCAGACCTGTTTAATTAACCACTTACCTATCAGTATTTAATCAAATACCACGGTGTCATTGAGTAAATATAAAGAATCGACACCATAGCCCAATATACTACACTATATTATAATAAAAAATAACATAGCATCATACCATAATATAACAATACGACATAAAAAACAAACCATAACGTATAATAGCCTACCACATTATATCATAATATATCATGCCATTTTATACCATAACATAACATAACATACTATACCATCTCATAGTATAATATACCGTAATATATAATATCATATCGAAACATAGTATAGCATACTATATCATATCATTTCACAATACAACATACCATAACAGCCCATAGCCCAACATATTACACTATATTATAACAAAACATAACATAACATCATAACATACCACATACTGTACAGCTACCATGGTAACCATTGCATAACCTTCTTATTACAGTGCCATTATTACATTATTTCCACACACATACAGAAACGTATCTCTCTCCTCCTCTTCCTTCTCCCTCCTCTATCCTACCCTACACATGTACACAAGACTATCTCTATCTACCTCCTTTATAATAAGGAACAAGCAAGGGCTTTGCCTTCACAAGTGATTTGGAGATATTCGGTTCAACCCGATAAGCCTGTATAGGTAACGGACCATACATTAGAGTGGCTGGTATATTTTCTATGCATACATATATATACATCTAATATCTATATCTATACATATATTAAATAATCTAACTTTAAATAGATTATGAGTTAAAAACTGTTCTATTGACCCACCATAAATAGATAATAAACACATACGAATTAAGAGATAGATAGATACAGAGATAAACAAAGAGAAAGATAAAAATAATAAACATAGAATAATAGAAGGGACAAAACTTACAATTGGGTCATACTGTAGAGATGATCCAATAAGAAGGGGGGGGGCACATCAAGGACCATACACATATTAGAGTTAGAAATGGTTTAAAAGACAAATAATACATCCTAATTAAAAAAGAATAACATGATATGATAAGATATAATAAGATATAATATTATATAGTATAGTATCATATGATAGGGTCTGGTATGATATAATAAAAATCGCTTACGCGCATAAGAGTTGATAAAATGGTGGTACGGTTCTTATTTTAATACTATCTATAAAGAAATAAAAATATAAATGTATTTAAAATGGTAGGATAAGGTAGAGAATAACCTACAGGATGGAATACATTAAAGATCTTTTGACAAACTGGCATTACAGTTCCTCGATTTTCAACTGGCTGACTGCTTAGCTTCATATCCCGCACTGTATACATACATATACCATTAAAATAATTAAAAGCAATGTTTCCATTGGTGATTGATATATGGTCATTATGTAATTAATATGTATGACAAAATATAATTCTATATATATGCATATAAGTACACACAATCATTTACCGGACGCCATTGATAACCACCAATTGAGCATCAACACACACATATATATATCAATCTATATAAATGCACTAATTAACCAATTATGGCAATCCTATCTCGATATCCTTTTAACAATCCAATTATATTTTATCGTTATTAAATGCCCTACCTTAATCATATAAGTGATCACTTTTTCCATCAAATTGCATAGTATCAAACCCCTTATATTCAATTTTCTTATACATACACCCCGCCCCCGCCCCCGCCCCCCTTATCAAATATTCCAATACATAAACCAAGGTCCATCCTATTTACTTACACATAAATCCCTTTATATCAATGTTTAAATACATATACCCCTCCCTCTATATCTAATTTACTAACCAATAACCCCCCCTCCTATATGCTAATACATAATACATAACACATAAACCCCTCTCTATACCCCATTTACTAACTAATAGCACCGCCCTAATATTATAAAGCATAATGCATATACGCTGTTACTGTTACATCCTACCCACATCCCAGGAGAAGGCCCACAGGGCTGCCGACCATAAACAACGTGTGTACTTTAAATGGTAGTTGTTTGTAATTACGGCCCAGGTTACTTATCCCAGTCGCTCTCTATAGAGCGGATAATAATATTATTATATTTATCTGAAAGATTCTGAACATAATAATAGTATAATAGTATAATAGTATAGTATTAAAGTAATATATTAACAAGTATAGTAGTAAAGTAATATATTAACAAGTATAGTAGTATAGTAATATATTAACAAGTATAGTAGTATAGTAATATATTAACAAGTATAGTAGTATAGTAATATATTAACAAGTATAGTAGTATAGTAATATATTAACATAATAGTATAGTCATATAATAGTATAATAGTATAATAGTATATCAGTATAATAGCATAATAGCATATCATTAGAATTAAATTTAAAGGCATTGATGTATTCGTGTGTCGGTTATTATTATTAAATGTGAAATTTTTATTGGTATATATACATTTACAGATCTTATGAAAAGAAAAACTATGGATTTGAAGCAAAAATTAAAAACCATTATGAGCAATTATTGGCTTATCTATCCATATATTATTAAACATCAAATATTACTGATTATGAAATGACAATATAGAAAATCAGGCAATGTAGAGATAGTGTAGGTAGGAAGGAAGCAAAAATAAACCTTAAAACAAACATATGATTGACTAGTTATAAAGAATAAATTGGATTGGATAAAAGTGTCGATAATATATAATTGTTTATGTACTTATGTACATTCAATGGCTGATCTATTATTCATTATAATTAGGGTGTTGTTAGCGGCAGGGGTATTATTATATATATATATATATATATATATATATATGCATATCCACAAAGCTCTTTATAAGACAGCATTTCATTATCCACTCACCGTAGGGCATTCGTTTGACTTTGCATCAATAATATTCTTTAATTTCATCATCTCTTTCTTAGCAGAAATTACCTAAGATCCCAGTCTCTATCTAATCAGACTCTTGAAACATATACCATATTTAGCTTTTTTTATTATATACTGTTTTAAAACCACAAAATAACTAATATATATATATATGTGTGTGTGTATGCCAATTTTGTTTCGTAATGAAGTCAAAATCCAAGCGTTATCCTTCTCTCCCTCTTTCTCTCATATATTATCTTCGCTTGCACTATATCATATAATACTATCCTATCCTGCATATTACCATACTATTCCATACTGTACTATCCTACAAACTACCATATTATACCATACTATACTATCCTATACACTACCATACTATACCATACTATATCATATAAACACTATACCTCGATATTGTCTGACGGCAAAATATCAAAATAGTTCATCGATGACTGATTCGGCAACTGCAGAAAAAACATATTTAATCAATATATTAATTGGGCATATATATAAACAGTCCTAGACACTCTGATATCCTAACTGAATTTACATTTTTATATGCATAACCATGGCCAATCACATCAATACATCAAATTTTATAATAATATACTAACCAAAGCTTCCGAGGGAAGAGAGCAAGTCTTAGCTAGTCCTTTAGCCAGGCATGGCAGTTTTGGGGTAACTGATTGGTTACATATCAGATCAAAAGATAAGGCACTACCCAATGAATGTGAGAAGATCGACACCTGATAATGAAATAAAATTAAGGCTTAGTTAGCAAATAATATGAATGAATACAAAGAGACCCATATATATATATATATATATCACCGCTTTGTAAATCTACTTATATGCCACTCTCTTTACACATTCTTATACTGTTCTGCTATTATCTTGTTGCACATTTCATCAGTCCCTATCCCCTCAATAAATATTTTTATCCTAACCCTATTCGGCTTGCACAAGACTGGTTGAGATATACATATATTGGGTAGCTATCATTACTAAAGGTTATATGCTACTAGCTAATACTAGACTTTTTAAATTATAATTATCTTACAATACTAATTTTATAAAGATAAAAACAAACCAATACAATCGAAATAAAGGACATCTTGTATACAACCATTCATTCACCAATACGGATATTTTATTTCTAATTTTCCAAACAACGCACTCTGTCTAAAAACACACCGATATTATCATTATTGAATCAATTTTAAATTGTCAACAATGCTCACAAAAGATGTAAAATAAACAGTTACCATAAGAATAGTTAATGTATGTCGCCTGATATCATTCAATACTTCACCAATCAGAAAGCACCCCATAACACTCACATGACTCTCCGCCAATCATTATACTACGTGATTAAATACATATACATATATATAGATCGTCATTACATATCAATCTGTTAATCATTGGTCTGTATACATAGACTTACCTTTCCCCCTCTCGCTTCAAATCCCGGATGATGTTGGATAAATTTAGAATAGACCCTCATGATTTGATTGGCCAGTTCATCCATAATCAATTGACCGCATCTATAAATAGATGAGTAAATGCATATACAAGCCTCAATATAGCTTAATTTATAGTTACTTATCTACGTACTGATATTATAAATAAGGAAATATGTTGGATCAAAAGGAAGATGAAAAGATCTAAACATTTATTTTTATATTTACATGTATAATATAACTATGTCGAACATTAATATATTATAATTTAAATATGAACATGTATTCGATAAAAGAGTATAAAAAACGTACATTGGGTCCATGTAGTAGATGCCATCCAATACCGTAGCGTTTAAAATAGTTCTGATTGGTCTGATGCCTGTGATCATACCAAATATAGTAAATATACATTCCTAGACCAAGTAAAATTTAAACAATGTTAAGGAATTTATTCATGCTTATATATTGGTTATTTATAATAACATATGACGACCGACTATATTTAAACAGTCATTAATTAAGTCATTAATATATACAGTAAAGCATTTATATTTTAATGACCATATAATAATTCTGGTATGATATGTATAAATATATAAATAATGGCAGTAAAAAGGTAATTTATCTTTGTATTTGATTTTATATTCTTAAATTAGACAATTGTATAAAACCAATCAACTTATACTAGTTATCAGTGATAATATATATAATGAAATGGTATAGTTACTGGTTAGATGGATGCTTTAAACCAGAGATCAACCCTTTGTGCATATAAGATGACGTTAGAATGTAAATAATTGTGCCCATATGTATATATACGGGATTGCAAAAGTACTAAGATATAGTAAGCTATATTATGATACATATATACATATACCTATACATACATACATACACATATACATATACATTTACATATACGAAGATATATACTTTACCTTCCAAGGTAACATCATCTAACTGTACTCTCTCTTCAGATGCATCGCCAGTCTCAAATGATAATTTTAAATTTTTGCGCCACTGATTACAATATTTCCTTATTAGTACATAGTGCAGACAGTACTCTGCCATGGTTTATTCATGTAATGCAATAAGACGAAAGGACTGGTGACTCGATATTATATTTTAATAGTTACTGTTGATAGGTGCATGGATATAGAAGTATCTTTTCTATATAATATTAGTTCCCTTTCATTATATCTTTCTAGTGCTGACCCATTTTATATACAATTGCATCTATCCGTTTATCTCTCTTTCTTTTCCTTTTTCTTTCTCTGTGTATCTATTCCCTTTGTAGATTCTAATGGTTAAGACTTTATTTTATTTTTATGTATTTCTCTTTATGGCCAACAAATATTCTCGATTATATTATTTTTAACGATCTACCCAATACGATGGTAAGCCTATAATTATTATTACTATTACTATTTCTACTACGATTACAAATATTATTAACATTAGTCTCATCAAAACCAAACCAACTATTTTTATCACTCTAACTATACACCCGCCATTGTACACAATGCACAATATGTACTATACCTCATATACCCTACACAAAATAGCATACCTCACACACTATACCATATACCCTACACCTGATACCCTATATCCTATAGACCATATCATATACCCTATACCCTATACCCTATATCCTGTATCATACACACTAAATACTCTAGACTACCATATATACTGCACACTATATCCTACACCCTACACTCAATACACCATATAACACAACAAAGCACTAATTCTTACATCCACGGCTAGCACCATATATTTATTTTGAAGATTGGAAAAATTCTCCAAACACATAGCTTTCATAGACGCCCGAAGATTATCCGTGTCGTTAAATACATTAACTCCCTCCATCTTTTGACCAATACCTGTGTCATTTTAAAATTAGTAATAGTTGTATATCAACCGACGTAATTAATATGTGCTACCTGATATATATTACTGTGTGTATATTAATATATTTCTATATATTCTATTTGTATTCAAGTTTATTATAATAATTTGCATAAAATATAATAGTATATATGAATATATGAATAGAGATTTATTGTTATATATAACAATCAATTTATAATATGTTACGGTTTACACATGTAGCACATACCGTGTACGCAGATCAATAGATGATCAATGTCTTCTGGAGATCCTGTCTAAAAATAACCACCAGTCAATTGAGTATGCTGCTACATAGCCTATATTTCAGGGATGAATCTATGTGTGCATTATAGTAAGATGAAATAATGACATGTTATTAATGACCAATAGGTAATATAAACTGATTATAAAAGATTGGCTAATTATAGTAAAAAGAAGACAACGATATATCCAGAGAAATCATTATATTATTAGTATATACATAAGTATGTATGATAATATATGTAATACGATAATGGCATAATAAAATAATAATATAGTACTATGCGATTATAATAGTAAAATAGTAGAATATTACGTTAATTAAATATCACAATACTATACATGATATTAAACTAGGATAATATATATATATATATATATATATATGTATGTATTTGTCATGTAATATATGAGGAAATACATACCACCATACGTTTTTCATGGGTAGCCACAATACTCTTTAACTGGTTCTATGGACGGAAAGAATACATATTAGTTCTAATCACTTTCGGCAACTCTCTTCCAATACCCCGACATTCATATTTTAACTAATCAATGGTATCATTGATAGTACGGTGTATGTACGGAAGTAAATGTAAAGGTAGGTAGAGATATGCTAAAATAAACTATAGATATTTTAAAGGGCTGATTGCATTGGTCACAAAGAGAAATTTAACTTAAATGATGAATGTGATAATACAATTTAACCAACCACTGTGATTTACCCACGTCTGCATATAAAATGATTTTCCTGGTTTTTTATTGATCTTAGTGTATGAAAGAAAAATATTTTTATATTTGGTATGTAGAAAACTAATATATTCCAATTTTTAATAGACTATAAAATTTATACTCACATTAAAAGTTGTGATATAGAAACGTTTCAAGTAAGTGGAAAATTTTATGCATAAAAATTACAGAAAATGCGTTATAATAAGAAATATATAGTAAATGTGAACTATAACGAATAGATATACAACCCAAAATAAAAATAAAATATACGACTGAAGTACATAACCAAGGTCATACAGGTACTATAACAAATATAAAACAGTATTTACAGTAGCTGGTAAATATATAAAAAAGAATTAACACAACAAGGAGTATTATGTAAGGTTGTGGAGTAAACTTTACACACCTCAGTATATTTGAATCCACGTTTCATGCGCCACCCTTTGGTCTTGTCACTGGGGGCTATAGGGAGGTATTATTATATATAAGGATAGAAAAGAAGATGCACAATATAAGGTAATATAATATAATATGATATAATATAATGAAATATAAGACAATATAATACAATAAACTATAGTATAATATGAAATAAAACAAAATAGTATCATACAGTATAAAAACAACAGAAAACATGGCGATATAGCAAAGAACAACATACATACACATTGTAAATACACATACGTTTAGACAAAAAGGTAAAGCCCATAATGCCATAATCAAATAGCCAAAGATCCTCTTGCGTAAAGAATACAGCCTGTCGGCCAATGTGAGGGAAGTTGACGCGTAGGCGGGCAGTTATATTGTCCTATATAATGAAGGAATGGTGCGAATGTATATATATATGTAAGGCAGGAATAGTGCAAATGTATATATAAGGCAGCAATGGTACAAATGTATAAAATAAAGGAATGATAAGGGCGTTGGTGTGATAGTCATCCAGTTATATCGGTTAGGTGATGATGTGTATAAATACATAGTCATTGAGATAGTGCCCCGGGTTAGGTTGGGTTAATTAATTAATTAAATTAGCTAATTGGATTGGTATGGTGCATTCTCTAAACTGATCTGTACACATACACATCTAAGAGTGATAACATTAATAATGTAAGATAGGAAATGTATATTTTCAAGTTTGAGTTGGCTTTAAATTACAGACAGAACTCTACAAACCTTAGCATACCTATGGTAATCATTAGATAAAACATCATTAATCTAAAACGATGTTTAATTTCATTAAAAACTGCCAGAAAAATGCACTTGTAGGTGTTGAAGTAGGTTAGCAAAATAATTAATAACATGCAACTATATCTCAAGGAAATCCATAATAGCCAAGTGGAAAGGGTCTGGCTCTATAAAACACATTAATTTAACATACAGCAATTAGATAATGATTTAATATAATATAATATAATATAATATAATATAATATAATATAATACAATGCAATACAAAATAATATATCTCAATATGCAATACTTACTCTAACAAAATAGATAGAACGGACTAGCTCTAAGCCAGCAGCTGTGATGTCATCACATGGTACCCATTCTTCCACAGGTTTAGTGCCATACTTTTTATCAATGAACCAGAATTGACGGGATACTTTCTATAGTGATACATATTGGTGTAGTATATAGTATAGTGCATAGTATGGTGCATAGTATAATGTATAGTATAGTGTATAGTATAGTGTATAGTATAGTGTAGTATAGATTTGTGTAGGAAAGTGTTAATATGATGTCACGCTAATAATGGAAAGAATTACGAGTAAAAGATATTAATAAGATAGAAACGTGATAAGAGAAAGAAATAATAGAAGGAAAAAAAGAAAGAATTGATATCAACAATTGAAAAGAGAAACCAGTAACACTATAAATAATCTAACACGTTGTTGGTTCTTTACGCACCTGCACTGGTACCTCCCAATAGATTCCAGTCATGGCCATGCTGGTAAGATCTACTTCATATAATCTATCAAGAACCAGAACCGGTGGTAAGGTAGCCCCCTATATATGTGTGTGTGTGTGTGTATATGTTTGCATGTATAAATATAAATCAATAAATTATATAAGCTTATAAACATTTATAAACGTATATATATATCATAACTATAACTATCACTATATCATAACCACAACCATAACTATTACTATACCACATCCTCTCCATCTCACTCTCCCTCACCCTCTTCCTATCTCTATCACTAACACATTACCTTGGCCGCCTGTCATATACCCATTGTCACCAAGCTCTCCTCCCCCCTCCTATACACTCTACCCTCTTTCTCTACTACTCACACAACCCACAAACCTCTCTTCCCTCATTAGGTTCTACCCTCTCCCATTCCTCCTCTACTAAAACCAAACTTACCTCCACATTCTCTCTAAATGCAGTCTCCAGTTGTATACCATCCACATCAGTAAAAGGTATCTTTTCGTTAGTATCGTACTATTTAGGGAGGAAATAATGTGATATACTTGTGTTAATATTTAGGAAGTACTATGCCTGCTGGTAATACTAAGGTGAGTATAGAGGTTGCATGTATATATATATATACAAATATATGTAAAAATATACATATAAATACACATCACTAAGCAAACCCCCTTTATAAATTAAGGAAATTACTTACAATACAACTTCATATAACCAATACAGCCCCGTTAATACAACATACAAACATATTGTAAACACACACGTACGTTTAATCATAAAGGTGAAGCCCATAATAAATAATCATTAGCATACCTTAACATAATACCACCTGACCTCCGCCTTGGGAAGATCAAACCCATACTGAGGGACGTCTGCGGTTGCAGTAATAAATTAGATAATTAAATATAAATATAAATGTTAATAGTATTTTTATCATGTTGTGTAAGTAGACGGAGGTGCAGTTACATAGAGAGAAAAAAAATTAAATATTAAAAATATTAAAAATAAAGATAAACGCATTGATAAGATGAAAAAGTAGTAAAAGATATAGGGAGGGAGTTAACAAGCAAAGAAAGAGTTGATATAATAATAACTTATAGACATATTCTGAGTGAATATATATATACTTCATGTTATACAAGGAGAGTACCTAATACCCTTCCCTACTCCCCACTTCACCTGCAAGGCTATCTTGGAACCCCTGTATTATCACCTTTCCATTTACATGTTCCACTGTCACCTGTTCATCAGGTATAACTAGAACAGACATCGTTCAAATATATGAATAGTAATACGAGATAAGAGAGAGCGAAAGGTTCTGAGGAGAGGGTAAAATTGTTAATAATATATAATAAAGTAAATAATATATCTTGCGGTATATTTTCATAGAATGTTCATAACTTTATTGCTAGTTTTCGTTTTATATTTTAAACACTGACAATTTGCTTATTGACACATTCCATTCCAAAATGAACGTTTATGATTGATCTATTACTACAAGCGAAGTAAATATATAGTTTGTATTAAAAAATCAATTGGTTAACAAACCACGAAGGTATTAAAAATGCATTTCTATCATAATTCATTGAAACGAATTTATTCAAAACTGATTTTTGAGCATGAGAAGAATAGACACAAAGCTTCATATAATAATAAAAACTCAGTTGTCTTGTATACTAAAAGATAAATCGCTAACTGAGTGATACCTATGTAATACGTTATGGATTGTATGCAATTACCGTAAGTGATTCTATGAGCAGCACAAGCTCCAAACCAATAAGAAATCTTGATTCTTCACAAAGAATCCTTATCAAACTTCTCTAGGAAGGAACGCCTTTAATTTCTAGTAATAACCGAATATAGTATATAAAAAAATAAATAAACTCCAAAGGTAAAGCGAACAATTTAGTTCCAACAGTATATAACTAATCTATATATAAAATACAACCATATTAGCTGAGGAATTAAGCTTTTTGAAAGAAATTTCTTAGTCCCAGCAGAATATTTGAAGATACAGTTGAAATAAAATTGTTTCCGAAAGCAAGTGGTTTCAATTATAACTTTCTACCGAATAGTATTACCGATTTCAAGAAATCCTGTGAACAACAATTGCGGGGTTGGATATTGAAGCTCCAAAAATGCATAGGGGAAGAATAGGATTGAGTATTTTTTGTCTTCTCTGGTTTGGAAATGTGTGACTGGTTTATTAATTTGAGATGTAAAAGTATAATATCCTATTATCTATCCATATTAAAATGAGAAGCTTTAAAGCTGTTGGCTTTACATAATTGTGAAAATGAAATCAGTGTTTATTGCACTAAATTGTATTAGATGTAATATGTTCTTTTCTACCACTAGTCGAGCTAGATCGTTATTATTAAGTAAGGAATAAGTTAAAACTCCTGTGAGTTCTGCTTGTAGTACACAAAATTATTCTGAATCTAAAGATGCTTCAAAAGTCTTACCATATAACCTGCAATGTATGCACTAACTGTGGTCTAAAACAGTGTGATTATAGAAGGGAACTTTACAGTTATCATTCATCATCTATCATCTATAGCAATCCATGGATGGTGCTAGTGGCTTTTCCACAGGTTCGAAGTTTCAAAATTAGGTGTTAAATAGAAGTGTCTCTTGCTCGGCTAGCAATAGAGGCATTTTTTAGCCCTGATACACTTTAAATAAAAGGTTGAGAGAAGAATGATGTTAAGAGAGGACGTGTATGATGGTTCTCATCTTAGCCGTCTGTAGCAGTTACAATTATCTTTTAGTTGAGGAAAACTTTCTGCCTTAGTATGCTAGGTGCGACAATGGTAGCAGCAGGGTGTGAACGATCAGTGAGGAGTTCTAAGTCTGGGTGTATATAATAATTGTTATTACTGTTGAAAGTAGCTAAACAGTTCTCTGCATGTCAGGCCTGACTAATTTGTTGGCCTTCAATTTAGTGAAGTTTTTGGTTGATTTCTCTTGAGACTAAAATAAACCAATAAGCTTTTATACAAATTTATAATTGGCTCCAGAGTAATCCACGTAGCAGAAACTAATCTATAGGCTAGCTGGCATAACAGCATTTTACCTTTAATTTATGGACCAATGGGTGTTATGATTATCAACAACTTCCTATTGGATAAATATTACGGCCCAGTAATGAAAGGCATATATTTTATGAACCAATGGATATGGGTATTTATAGAAGATGTGTCATTTTAATATCTAGCCCCGCAGTTTCTCAGGATCTTTAGTTGATTTTCGTAAGCGTTAGAATAGCTAATTGGTTTAATCTGCTTTCTATTGAAGACAATGGTGAGAGATCGAGCACTGATTATTGTCTGTGAGTGCCGTTGACTGGTTCAATTTTATTAGATGCTTGAATTGCCGTGTCTAACCAATAGATTGCACTAACTATCGATGGACTAGACAATACAAACGACAGAATTGTTATATATATATTGTGAAAAATCTTGTGTGTTTTACGAGAACTTTGTAATTTTTCCAATGAACCGTATATGAGAATGGCTGGGCCCTAAAAACTGTGA
>NAOQ01000202.1:74220-91034 GCA_002751075.1 Ichthyophonus hoferi | reverse complement strand
TCAGATTTTTTTTATGGCAAAAAAAAGAGCACCACATCAAACTAGTTTTATGCAATTTCTTTTTAGGTAATTATTGAATGGACTACTGTAATGTCTTAAAGATAATAATATAGTAGAGCATAGCAATACACACCAGGAAAATTCAACAGTACAACGTGGTTGGGGGAAACGACTGGCTATAAATCTGAGCCTTGGTCATAGAAAGCAGTGATATTTGTGTCAATTTGCTGAGGATCTGTCGTTTGTTTTTCTTCTAATGTAGAATAAACATGGTATTATCTGATTACCTTAATTTTACTTTTATAAAATATTAAAGATAAGCTGCAAAATATACATCTTTGGTACTGTGGCCTACTCTGACCACTAGTGGAAAGCAATATTTAAACATTTGTTATGTTTTTATGGGTTTACTACATAAACATTAATGGTCTATAATACATAAACTTTTACAATAACTTGATCTGATTCTAAACTGAAGAACCAATCGATGTATAAGCCAATTAATTCCTTTCTATTCAATCCAATCTGATATGCCTGTCATTGATACCATTTCTTATCATTTATCATTTAGTAATTTCTACACCAACTTACAATATAAGAGGAATTAATTTAGATAAGGGTCAATAGGCCAATAGTCACACATACTTTGCTTGTACTAACCTAATTTCTTTTATTTGATATACTTCTAGAAACAAAAAGAGGATCCCTGAGCATTGTTGAAATACCATATATAAAATTAATGCTACAAGTGCTACATTTTTTGATTAGGATTAAGCGAAGATTTCCAGATTTACCCTGTAAATAGCTTTTACAATGATTGAAAACCTTTTCCATAGTATTTAAGTTTGTATTAAGTCGTTTTCAATAACTTATTAACAAATATATAGCCTGAATCAGCTTATATCTGGGTTACCTATTTATAACTTAAATTGTGTTGTAGACTATATAGTTCTATAATCATTAATGTTATAATTTGTATAATTGAATTATTTGACATGTATATCTGCATTACTACTGAAAGAAAGTATGGTTGGCTGTTATCACATCATGTGGTAGTAAGTTTCTTCATGGATGATTATTTAGCTATATCATAAAGGTTGTGCCCAACAGAAGGTTCGTTGTTAGCTATCCTAACTTATTTGTATTCTCCCTCAAAATTTAAGTTGACCTAAGTTGACATGCCTCAACAAGTTAAATTTAGTATGAAGAGCACGCAAACCCTGAAGATGTGAGACTATTTGTACCAATGCCAATCTTTATGCTATTGCAGCTAAAACTATTGGTGAAGACCTCTAGAAGAATATGACCTAAAACCACATACTGCATAGGTTGTCCATGCAATAATCACAACAATAAAAGTCAATAGCTAATTGGGTCAGTCATTATGCAAATTCATCTTTGGAATTGCAAATTAAATGGTACTTAGCTTACGAAATTTATAAGCAATTAACTCGATAGCCAGTATTTCAACATTTGGTTTGAACCGATTTTTAGCTATCACAGTATCTAATAAAAATTATGCAATTTTATAGCTGTTTGACGTGAGTGAATATATGAGGAAAATTGATCAGAAGAAAAGGTAAGTGAGTAAAAAGAAAAAGGCCCCATACTTTATTAAGGGTCATTAAATTAACCTACAAAAGCGGGAAAAAGCTTTGAACTAATATAACCCTGGATTCTATAAAAGGACTTGGAGCAGCTGAAAATCCTATGGTTTTTAACATTACAGGTCTTAAGTTAGGCCAGTTAAGCCTTACGGATAGAATAAGCAAGCCATTCAATTTAAATAAACAGTATCTTATTGAACCATTATAATTGGTATAATCAATCAAAAGACACGTCGGTGTACACAAATCATGAAATAGAAGCCAGTAATAATTATAATAACAATAACTTGGAGTTAATAAAATTTTATACAAGAATTAAGTTGAATGGACATATTCATTCATTACTCTTATGACTTACATCCATTTTTTATTTGTAAAGTTTTCTCAATTCTACGAAGGTAACAACGGATAGTCTGTGAGGCAGTTTTACCAATTTGAGGTATTCTATCATTATTAATTTATGACTTATAAGAAACAATTTATATATAATTTGTGTCTTTGAATATTTAGCTAATCAAACAAACAATCGCTTTATATAGTGGAAGCATCACATTTTTAGGCTTATTCTTATCTTTGTGGGACAGAGATCTGCATGTTTATTAATTTAGTTAGTGTAGCGATCTACGGTAGTTTCGGTGACTTGTTCACAGACTTCAGAGGCTCCAATTAGGTTTTTTTTATATGTGGAAAAAATCAACAAGCTAAAGATGACAAACTGTTTACAAGTGGTTTAATGGTGTACACTGTGAGATGCGATTTTACTCTACAGACTATCACTTAAATAAACTCAATTATACATTTATATATATTATTACCTTAAGCCTTCAAGCCCTCAATTGAGGTTAATACGATGCGAGCTAAATTAAATATAAGTATGAGAATTACCTTAGTTCAATAAAATAGAAGGATCTTTATAATCCTTAATGGGTATAGTGCTGGCAAAATGCCAGAACAACCGCTTTACTAATCTATTCTATTCTAACTCTCACACCACTTAAAAGACATGATATAGAATATAATAAAAATTCAATCCCCGACCATGTATTTTATGTTTTCTGCTTTTCTTCTGTCGGACTGGGCCCAAATACAGCTTTTCATTTTTTTTAAATTTGGCCACAAACAATTGAAAATTTGCTTTTTAACCTTGAACATTTTTATTTATTGTATTCTGAGGTTTTCCTGACCTTACCTTATTATGGGGTACTCATTAGGAGGATCTAATCACGTATCAGGCGATCCAATCCAAAAGGGAGAGCGGCTTCAATAATTTAAAACAGCACACAAATAAAGATAAAAGATAGATGCGCTCTTCCATTGGTTAAACAATTTCCAGAGGGTTTCTATAACCCAATGAAAATGGCGATTTTCATCTTGCTTGTTAAATAGCTGGTAGAAGGAATGTCGGATAAACAATATATACTACAAGATATTATATATGTAACATTACACTCGATTGTTTTATACTATATTATACTATATTATATTATTTTATATTATGTAGCATAATATAATTATCTGATAGAATTTGTATTATATATATATATATATATATATGTATATATATATGTTTTACTCTTTTATGTGCATTTTTGTGCGTCACTCCTAACGAAGTAATATAAATAGTATAACATGGGGATAATCATTGGCGTTGTGTTCACCCTTGCCCTTTGCATTGCCTTCTTGTCTCCTACTTATGGACAGGTGGACAGTAAAAGAGACGAGGCCACATTGGAAGATATGGTTGAGCTGATCAGCAAAATGTGCACAAGTTAGTATATTTATTGTTTATATCTATTCATGTTAAGGAGAAGAAACATGATAAATATATCAGTGTGACTTCAATTTCAATAAGGTTTTCATCAATACCTTGAACTGGCTAGTGTTATAAGCTTAGAAATCTATAAAGACAAAGTGAATCAATTATATAACCATATAACATTAGCACTATATTGCTCTCCTGACTTGAAGTGTGTTCAACCTATAATTAGTACGCGAGTTATGCGACTATACTAGTTTTTTTAACAGGAGTACATAAGTATATAAGATGGAGCACAAATACTTCCAATAACCACATGTTACTTTTTTATCTTTTCTACAACACGGTATTGTTGGTATTACCCAAGCAGTATATTTAATTGCTTCTCTATAACATTTATCGAGCCATATATATACGAGTGTGTATTGAAACGCTTGCCTATTAGATCTATTAAATTATATATATATATATGTACATGTACATTTAAAAGTATTTATACCACATACATTGAAAACTAGTTGAGTATATACAGGTCTTGTTATAACTATATATATAATAATTAATAAATAGTATATATGCATATAATAGTATTATTATAACACATATTATTCGGTTTAAGTCAATTAAAATTTATTTCTCTGATGTCAATTGCAGTATCTCATAATCGCAAGAACTATTACATAAAATATATTAAGCCATCTTTTTCCTAGTGCCCTGTGGGTCTCACATTGACTACTGGTCTACCTCCTGTGGGGCTATAACCTCGGCTGCATCCCGCCACTGTTCTAGAGGAGGGTATAGAATTAGTGCTTCCTCTTGCCAAACACACTTTGGTAAAGCTATTATTATTATTATTATTATTATTATTATTATTTGTATTGTTGTTGCTGTTGTTTTTTGATGTTTAGGAGGATAAAGGGGAAAGGGGGAGATGGAGTAGAAGCAATTATTCATGTGTTTGCTTCATAATTTTTAAGAATAAGCTACTTTCATATATGGTTAAATATTATTTTAGCAAAGAATACACAATGATAGAATTGGAACTAGAATAGTTAATTTCAAGAGTTACTTTCATCAACCCTGCCATGCTATTATTATAGTATCATATCTTAGCCAAGTTATATATATATATATATATACTTGTTTCATCAATTTAATATTTATGTTGGTTGACCTCTAGTCTTCTTTTTTTTTTTTATCCTATCAGTTATATCCACAATATATTAGCATATAAATATATTATATTAGAATATAGTATATTATATTATATTATATTACAGTAGAGTATAAGATAATAGTGTAATGTTACATAATGTATTATTTTATAATGTATCACAATATAATATAGGATAATAGAATGTCATATTACATTCACTCTATTGTATATTGTGTTGCATTATTGATATCTACCACTATAACTAGAGGCTACACATGGTCATCTGATAAATAGATGCAGACATACCCATATACAAGCATATATACATAGCTACCTTCATGCATTATAACTAACTATTATCAAGGTTAAAGAACCCATCCATTCTCTGTTCATGTACTTGGATATTGTTGATATTAACCCTATCATGTTACGTTATCTCTCTATGCATTGCCCATGATTTTATTAATTAAAATTCCAATGAAGGGACTTATAGATGTTTAAAAGTAGTTGATTATTTGTGTCTAAAGATTTTTTTTTTAAATTTTTTTTTTTCGTACCCCCATCTCTCATACTAGTTTCATTAATCCAATCAGAACCACATTCGAGAGGCTGTGGGTTTGCTATGTTGGGCTGCCAATCAGAATGCCGTCTGCAGGTTCGAGAATGTAACCATGGATCGGTAGGGTTTGGGGTATCTTCTTACATTATACCAGGTTAGTAAGTGTTATTCTAGGGTAGAGCAGTGTAGTGGAGTGTATTGTAGGTTAGTGTGGTGTAGTGTAATCAGTGTAATGTGGCGTTATGTTGTATTGTATGCTTCCACATCTATCTCTATTACTATCTCCTCATAACAACAACAATAGGGACAGTGATGATAGGTGTATAAATAAGCACCTATATGAAATATATATTAATTTTGGTATATTAGATTACCAATAAAGAAATGCATGTTAAAAGGTAACCAATGAATTTACTTACTTGATTTTTGTGATTATAGAGACAAAGGATAATGTCCAAGTGTCTGTTTTCCGTACAGGTGGATATGATGGCGACATTTCTGTACAGGTGATATATATATATCTTTGTATCTATGCATAAATACATACATATATATACATATATACATACACACATCTTTTTTTATTTCTATTGATTACAGTCATGTGATTTACTTGCATTCTATTGGTGCAATTACTTTATATTCTTGTCAACCTTGATATATCTATTATATCCATTATTATTATTATTACTAGCACCTGGTCCTATATGCTCTTTACAATTACACTGATGATGATATGATTCCCTTCATGTATATATTATAATATAGATTGTACCTTTTTAACGATTCCTCCCCCATCTCACTCTCTCTGATATTTAGTTCTCTACTGCCAATTCTTTTCACTTGCATCATATTGGAGCTATTCGTTTCTGTCTTTGTGAGCCTTTATGTATAACATATAACATACCTTATTAATAAATGCCTTAGTAGCCAACACTCGATCCTACATGCCAGTAATTCTTATAATTATTATTTTGAGTTTTTGTTCTATGTATATTCTGTTTCTCTCTCTTTCAGTTTATTTAAATTTGGTTTGAAATTTTTTTTTTGCAATAATAGTACACTGTGATCTATACCCTTTTAAACATACCCACTACCTTTTTATTTCTAATTCTCTAACTGCAAGCACCTGGTCCTTCATGAAACCATTATCATCCTATTAATAAAACATCATCCACTTGTATGCATACAATAAAGGTGTAATGGTGTACATAAAATATAAAAGAATATGGCATTAGACGGATAAGCACAAACTTGGTGTCGTGTGTATAAACCCAGGTTGGTTGGGTGACTGGGAGCCAATTATAAACTTTCGTTTTTCCCTTGTGTATCATCATTTTTATTTTTGCACTGTTGACTTTTAGTATGGTTGCTTTCCAAATTTAATTGGTGGAATTGCATCTATATTTTTGATAGGTTAGCTTAGTCGTAAATGGCATGAATATATGAGCTAATAACATTACAGAAAGCCCCTTGGGTAGTGAAGGATGGCATAAACACTATTTTACCATAGGTTTACTATCACTTGACTAAAATTCATTGGTAAATAAACATCAATGATAAGGCATACTTACATAACAGCATACTGGTAATATTAAAATTGCATTTCTACCATCGTTATATTATATTCCAGCTGGGCATCTGCAATTCTCCTAACAGTACTACTATATCGTGGGATGACAAGAACTTCAATTTCAAAGTTGTTAATGTTTCACTTCCCAGTTTCGGTTAGTGTACCTACCTTACTTATTCTATTTCTTCTACTATATGCATTTATATATATAGTATCCGTTTATGTCGATTTCTTCCAGTGTGGTTTCACCTTTTATTCTTATCTCCTCTACACCATCCCACGTAATATAATATACTATAGAATATTTCTCTTAACTACTCTAGAGTGAACAAACCAAAGCACCAACCAATTTCCATTTCGTCTCGCTTAGTATAATAGATGCTACTATAATGCAATACATTACAATATAATATCATATAATATAGTACAGTTTAATATAATACAATCCCATCCAATCTAATGCAACCAGCCTCATGCCAACCTGATGAGAAACCAATCGTCCACTATATCCTGTTTATTAATAGGATGAATTAACATCATTTCCTTTACGTATTAGTTGTAAGATATCATTGCCTTAATTTAAAATATATGCCTTATAAAAAACAATCTGGTAGCTTGATGTTCAAAATAATAAATTAGACAACATAGTAAATATATCTATTTACGTTTGCATATATTTTGTTTTAATTGATATGGATATGTATACATAGGCAATCATACATTTAATATTACAATTGGCACAAGACAATAAAATATAGCGTAAAAAGTGAGGATGATTGGGTGCTACTATGCTATTATCCCGTTATCCTATTATTCTAATAAGGTGTACATGCTGTTGTGTTCGTCTATTATTACGAGAGGGAAGGTACTCATGACTTACCGTGCCAAGTATGTTCTCTCTTCCCATCTACAGATGATACGCCTGATGTGGTATTGTGTTTAAGTTATGCTGCAGGTGGTAAATACAAAGAGGGTATGTACAAGGAATTGCCCAAGTTGACTGTCAAACGTACTCGTCTGCAAGGTATGTTTTACGATGTTTTGTTGGATTCTATTTGAGTTATTTTATTGGTATACGTGTAGCATGGAATTGGTATGATTGTGTGTTTGGACTATGTTAATGTTATACTATCGTACTATCCTACCATATTACATACTATTATTCTGCACTTTGTCTACGCTTTTTCTCTTTACCCGTCTAAATATAATTTTTATTCTTTCCTTCGTTTGATCACGCTCTATTTATTTATTTATTTTCTATAGTATTTCTATCCATACAATCTTCCTATTTTCCTATTTCATCTCTTCACTCATACACTTTCTTTTTATTATTAGGTATTACGTTTATTTAATTCGCATATCAACCCAACCAATCTATAATCCCTTTTATATAAATAATTATTGTTATATTTAGCGATAAAATATCTCCAGGGTTAACCAAGGTGCAATATTAATTGCTTATTATTTTATTGGTATATTTGTAACATGGAATTGGTGTGATTGTGTGATTGGGAGGTAGGGTGTGGGTGGTAGTAGATGTGATATGAAGTGATATGTGCGTGTATGTATTTATAGTAGATGGAGGAGGGAGAGGAGAGAGGCAGACGAGGTGGTGATAATGTATGGTTAGGATGATGTATAAGGAAATATGTTGTATTAATGGTGCAGATTAATCTATATATATGAGTGTGTATTTCGATGCTATCTTCTGCCAGATTATTGGTTGACTCCTTAGCATATCAATACTATTTTGTTATTTAATTGACTAATGTGATTAATTAATTAGAGATTATGATACTGACTGAATGATCAACAATCTAATTTAAGTTATTATTATTAGGAAAGCTACAGTCCGTCGTAGCTATCTACTTAGGGGTCTGAATATAATCTTACCAACCATAATGACATACAGTTCTACAATCATAGTTTGAGTATTTCCAATACTCTCTTTTATTTATCTGTGTTTGATCTGACTCTTGTTTCCAAGGTGTTTGATCCTAATCATTTTATATTCACCAGGTTGGGCTACGTTTGAGACATCATATATAGAAACATATGAGAATATGAAGTCTGTGTATGTCCGTGAGTATTACTTTCCTTGAGTTTTCTTATTTATAGTTTAGCTCCTTACGTTGTTATTGTATATTTTATGTGTGCGACAAATATACACTTCTATGAAGATATTTGTACATGTACATATATACATATATATAAGCATACTACCATACATACTATCACATATATTATCATATATACTACATACATACTATCACAGTATATGTGCATAGAATACTGTATATGTATATGAGAGATAATACCTGTGACTAACATGGAATATTCTTGTATGATATTTGTAGGAATGCTGAGAAAGGGAGATATCTCTGGGCCATTACATATTTCACTGGTTGCACTCTATGGATCAGGTATAGTAGACGAAATATACACGTAGACACATATATATATATTTAGCTACCGACTTTCTCACTTCACTTCACTTCATCAGAACCAAATCTCTGGCGATTAAAAATGTATTGTGTCTATCTAGACACCTATCCAGAAGGGCTAAGAGTAATAGGATATACTTAAAGTGTTTGGATAAATATATGTGGTTGCATTCGGTATATCCAACTGATGCTCAAATTCTAAATATTATCTGATATAATATTATTTATTATATGTTAACGTATACACTACAAAATAAACATCTTGGCAGCTATAACTACAACTGTGAAGAATGCCGTGTAGTATGAAATAACTAAAAATGAAACTAATAGTGCATGGTTATACGATTAGAGCGGTTTTGCTTGGTTACTATTGTGTATGAATGGCTCCTATAGTATATATGTATATAGTGCAATATAGTATACTGTAATAAAATATAGTGTAGTATAATAATAATATAAGGCAGTGTAATGTAGTGTAGTATAAGATAGAGTAGTGTAATAAATATAGTGAAATATAATATAGAGTAGTATAATATAGTGCTATATAATCAAGTGTAGTATAATATAGTGCAATGTAATAAAGTGTAGTATAATTTAGTGTGGTAAAATCTGGTGTAATATAATATAGTGGTTGCTATGATATATATATTGATTGGTCCTAAATATCATGTACCTTACCCTACAGCCACCCCTTTGAATGACTATGAACGAGTCTTACCAATGAGTATCGTATGATAACCTCCTGCATCTTTATCTTATTAACTACCATACATTAATATATATGCGCATATATACTCATATATACTGCCTATTCTGTGGTTCAATCTTTATTTGTTGTGTCATTTGGACGCCATTTCTTTTACGCTGTGTGATTTTGCATGCTATGTATCCAATCAGTTAATGTATTCCATTTATGATATGATAGTATATGGAAATTACATGGTGTTTATTATATTTATCCTATGATTTGTATGTGTAATTTTTTTTATATTTATTCATTTAATACTTGTCTATAATACACGACTTAACTTAAATGGAGTGCGTTATATTGTATTATATTGTATTATATTATGCTGTATTGTATTGTATTATATTATATTATACTACATGATATTATATTTTATTACACTATACTTTATCATCCGACCTGTTATATGCTATGTCTTTCACTGTACAATCACGCCATAACCAATCCAATTACTTCTATGTAGGAATGGTCTGCAAATGATAATAACCCAATCACTGTCCAAATACCCCTAGTAAATGACGAATACCCTGAGGAAGACGAGGTAATATTGCAGTATTGGATGTCATATCTATAACACCCTATTGTTAATCTTAAATATGCGCACACAAATACATGCTTATATATATATACCCATACATACTATCATACTGTTATACTATTATATATACATACCTATATACATACATACATGCATATATATATACATACATACTCACATACACACACATATGTATATATACACACAGAAAATAAACATTTACACCCCTGCACTCCTTATACATTTTTCCCCACACATATGGACATTTATTTGCACTACTCAAGGGTAAACTTACATTATATCTTATATTCATATCCACATATACTTGTATGTTTCATCTGTATAAAGATAGAAGTATATTTGGTTACTGATAGCCCTCTAAGTCCTTCTATTTTATCGTTGCTACTCTCTACACTGTTTTCAATTTTCTACTTTGGGTTCTGTTCTTTGTCTTTCCCTTGTAATTTACACTACTTATATATTCTCTTTTGTTTTTTAGACAATATTGTCTATATATATTATATAGCGTTATATATGTTATTGCTGTGTATTGTATTGTACTATTCTATATATTGTATTGTATGACATATGTATTATCCTACATATTATTTTATATACTGTACTATACCATACCATCCTATATATAATATTATCTATCTATGTAATTAACCCAATGAACAGTGACTAAGCCCCCCTATAAACACACAGACCTTCGTACTGGCTATTAGGAATAAACAGGATAGCATGACTTTTGTCCAATCCCCTCCTATCACTACTATCATTATTTTGAATGACGATCACAACCCTAACGGTAAATAAAACATAACTATGTATTATTTATTATAGTTTGTTTATTGTAGAATATATACTATGTTATGTTTTATATATCATATATTATATATTATATATTATATACTGTATAATAGTAAGATTTATTGATGTAATTTGTCTTTATATCTATATTATATTATATTACGTTATATAGTATCAGTATTCAATAAACATTGATAGCGAGTACAGTATTATATCATTATTCCTTTTTACTCCTAATATTACCCTATTTACCTATGGATTTCTAGGCATTGTAGCCAGTGTTTTAACCTAACTCTGCAGTCTTCTCTTTACCATATAATATCAACCTTGTAATAATTAATGTATATTAACCAATTTAAATGACTATTACACTAACTATTGTACTATACTAACTATTGTACTATACTAACTATTGTACTATACTAACTATTGTACTATACTAACTATTGTACTATACTAACTATTGGACTATACTAAATATTGTACTATACTAACTATTGTACTATACTAAATATTGTACTATACTAACTATTGTACTATACTAACTATTTTACTATACTATTATACTATACTAACTATTGTACACTGACTATTATGCTATGGTGTATTTCACACAGGTCTTTCTAATTTAGTGAAGGAGAAACTGCATGCTTTTCAAAAGCTAGATGTGCTATTGAACACTGATACTGATGAAGTATGCAACAAAAACGATTATATATATGTAACATTTTTTATAAATATGATAAATATGATGTGACTGGCGTAGAAAGAAAGTAGGGAAGGGGCAACATTGTAGTTATAGAAGTATAAAGTAAAATGGTGTAGTGTTAGTGATAGTAATGCAAATATAGAGTATATATATTCTTATATATTTTTTCCTTTTCTTTATTTGCAGGCTTGGTATCATACTGTATTCCACCACTTCCATCCAAGAGTACTTGAGCCAGGCGCGGTTATTGTGCGTCATGTAAGTAGCGTTACTATAGGTTATCGGTAACTATGGCAACCATTACTTTGAATTATTGTTGGTGCTGTGTTACTGTATGATAGAAGGAGTGGCAGAGATTGGTGGACTAAAAAGGAGGCATAGGTATATAGGTATATATGCATATAGGTGTGTATGTATATTGGTAAATAGATTATTATTGTACTGGCCACACATGTATGTATGCGATAGTTCTCTATTACTATGCAAGAAATAATCCATTGACATTGACAGAAGGATATAATAGCAATTAGCTAAAATGACTGTTACATATTAATTACTTTGCTGTGCCAAGGACTGTTATTATTGTTTTATTGCTTAGTATGTAGACCAATTATATTACCGAAACTCATGTCTTTATGAAAAAACGGTATGTAATTGGGCACGGTACCACCTACAGGATGAGGTTGCAGATCTAGTGTTTGCGGTTGAGTACGGGTCTGTGGAAAGTACATTAGTGAGACCTTTACTAAAATCCCCTAGTAAGTCAGGCTAATTCGTATGTATGTATGTATGTATGTATATACGTATGTACGTATGTACGTATGTGTATATGTATGTATGTAGTATGTATGTCTGTATGCATATATATGTATGAATGAGAAATGAGACAAGCAACATGAAGGCTATAGACAAAAAATAATCTGTATTATTCTATTCTAATCTATCCCAGTAGATTATAAATAAGTATTATACATCATTCAAACACACACATATATATATATATATATATATATATATTTATTTGAATCTTTGTGATATAGAATTAAATGAGATGGATATATACCTCACCACTTAGTTACATGGGCATTTTTCTGTCTTTCTTTTCTAGTTGGTGTTGTATATTTTATCAGATCATAGTAGTAAATAGCGAACAATTTTTTCACGCTAGAGTTCACATTGCCGGAAAATTACCCCAAGACTATATATGGGCCTGGTCGTGTGATTGGGTTGGTGGAGACCCTTACAAATTCACTCTATCGAGTGGACGTGGTTACACGTGAGCAGACGAAGGTGTGTTTTATTGGTCTGATAAAATATATTACTATGACGTATTTTATCGGTGTAATTATGCATGCCTATACGAATGATTATTAGCCAATGGATTAATGAGGGCTAAAGTTTAAAGGTATGTTTGTGGGATAGTAGTGACATACACCTAATTAAATAATAATAATAATAAATTTAAAAAGCAATTTGTCACTCAGAGGAAATATTGTATCAGTACTGTCACTGGTTTGTTTACTCTGTGATGTAATACGTATGGTGATAGATCGTATGATGGGGTGTATTGCTATGTTATGCTATGATATGATATTTTATATTATGTTATGTTGTATTGTATTGTATTGTATTATTATACTATAGTAACCCAATATAAGACAATACGATGCGCTATACAAACCAACCAATGAGTGCGATGATTACTCTAGATCTGGATCATAAGTCGCGACTATATGCATCAGTTAGCTATTCATTACCCTGAGAGCGTGGTAAGCTACTGTCCATATATCCCCTTCTCTAACATTATTATACTCTTATACTCTTATACTATTATACTATTATACTGTTATACTATTATATTATTATAATATTATACTATTATACTGTTATACTGTTATATTATTATATTATTATACTGTTATACTGTTATACTATTATATTATTATACTGTTATACTATTATATTATTATACTATTATACTGTTATACTATTATGCTATTATACTATTATATTATTATGCTATTATACTGTTATACTGTTATACTATTATGCTATTATACTATTATATTATTATACTATTATACTATTATACTATTATATTATAATACTTTTATACTATTACACTATTACACTATTATACTACGATTTTTATTTTACTACGACATTATAATGCTATCTAACCATTATTATATCTTATTCCATCGCCATGTGATGCAATCTGCCTCATATCCAATTATAGTGTTCTATTGTCATTGTATTTTAGTACGGTATCCTCTCTCCCTCTGTGCATCTTATCATTTCCTTCAGCTTCCTCTAACCAACACCAACCACTGTCTCTATGGTAACAGCGGAAGGTACTTAGTGACTTGGTAAAACATACGGTTAAGTCCATACCCCATAAGGTATGCTATTGACAATTATAGATAAAGCGTTATATATATATAAAGACATATAGAGTACATATAATTAAATGCATATATATATTATTTTGCAATTTATACATCCAATCTAAAATGAAGATAGTATGGAATGAAAGAATGGTGATGATTAGAATGCATTGCGAAATTACAGACTAGACCAATGGGGAGTTGCTGCCTTAATTAATCCTATCTTACTATAGTCATTAGTTCTTTACCTCATATACTTTATCTCTAATCCTCTGACATACACTTGTAGGTATATATGGTTATATATTTTTCATTGAATACATGTGCTTTCACATCCTCATCTAAGCTGATTCGCACATATATGTATAGCAATTAAGTACTCACATATAACGTTTGTATATTTAAATATATTTAAATATATATTATCAACGATAACATATGTCTATGTATTTATATCCTTGCTAACCTACATATATCCTCTGTCCTATATCCTATATCCTATATATATATATATATATATATAGCCGCCTATCATTCTCTTTCCCGGCTTTATGAGTACACGATTAGTGGCCTGGAAATACAAACCGTGCTTGGGATTTCCTATTGAGGTAAGTGATCTATATTTCTATTGGTTCACTTGTTTTATCCTAGATGCCAATCCTTCATTTTATCAATCCTTATCTATTTGCCTTTTACCTCCTCCCTCCCTCTCTCTCTAATTAATCTAATTAATGGTCATTAAACACTCAATTACCCGTATCTCTTTGTCTATTATACTTATATATTATTTGTACATTTCTCTCACACTTATAACTCATGATATGATAAAATATATACCTGTATTTATAGTTGTAATACATAGCTGTGTATGCATGTATGTCTACAGTGAAATTGTCATGGAAAAACTATATAGAACCCAAATAAAGTATTACAATACTCATAAGTGAGAACAATGGGTATATACTATGATGTAAGCAATACCTCATTGTGAAATAGTATGTTATACTTAGGTTTATAAGCGCAATATATATATTGATGTATATATTAACCAGCGGGATTGCGCTACAAGTTGCTTTAGATTGTATTTTTGTTGCCTGCTGCTGTATCGTATTATTACCGCTCTCATGTTGTAGTATACCTATCAAGCCTTTAGGAGGTATGCATCCTTTATATCCCCGGGTGCAGGTTGCTAATCAGGAACATATATAGGAAATAATCTTGTATTATATAATGTAGGATCATATAAACGTGTATTTGCCTAGATGTAGGTTACAAATAGAGAGCATGTATAGGATATGATATTGAATTATATAATATAACATAATATAATTCCTACCGAATGTATTTTTGTTGTCTAAGTTGATGTTTGTGTTATTTCCGCCGTGTTATGCGAATAAACCCATGTGAAGAATTATGACTATATATATATATATGATCTGATATATTATTCTTCTACAGCCTCTAGACACGCTCTGGGTTAGTGTTGAGAAGATAGCCCAGACTATGTTTAGCGACACTAAATGTTGGTAAGTAAGTTAAATATATATATAATTATAATGGAAGGTATACTACAGGCCCAGTGTAAAGGTATATTTGAATGGTGTATGCTAAATGGGTTGATTTTAATGAGACAGATGTTTGCATATATTGTATTATTTAGAAATACAGATAGATTCTACATTCTAAACTATATTATACTATGTAGTGTTAATATGCATCATACTATTATATATATATACATATATCTGATTATCTTAATAAATTAATGATATAAAACTAAATTGATTGATTAACGAATAGGCTTTCTTGTCTTGGACTAGCAGCCAATCAGGCCGACCCACCTGACTGTGTAGTTAGGGCTATGGATGGGATGGAAGCAATTACAGAGATGGTTCCAGGTAACGACCAACTAGGGCTTTATAGTTCTGTGTTATTGCATTATTGTTGCTTTATACACCTTTGTTTTTATTCTTGCTTAGTATCTCTATTTTCCCTTTTCAATTTTTATGTAGTATAGATGCTATCTCTGACTAATTAACCCTACATAGTTTTGATACTACAGTGTTTTTATTATTATCTTACTTTGTTATAGTTCTTATCTTATCGGATTGTAGTTATTATCTCACTATGTTGTAGTTATTATCTCACTTGGTAATAAATCATGGATACTATTAATTAATGTGTGGTTAAACTCTGTTAGTTGTTGATCAATTAGGAATAGATAGAGTATACATATATATAGTTTTAATACAAGCGATTGAATATATTATAGACAATAAATATGAGTTGAGGGATATTATTTTTAGTGGGTCAATTCAGACTCTGTTCAAATGTCTAACAAACTAATATGATTAGATCTTTAAAGTCATATTTATACGTGATTGGCCATACAGGGGTACTCACCCAGGCCTTTACTACTGTGTTTGGTGGTCTTATTAGATACTTTGCCCGAGAGCTGGACTATACCTCCGTGTATGTATAAAGCTTATAAATACCGTACCATTAGGTTATATTATATTATATT
>NAOQ01000202.1:28502-48281 GCA_002751075.1 Ichthyophonus hoferi | reverse complement strand
TCAGATTATTAGCAATTATTAATAATATGTAGCCTGGAAAAATAGTTAGTGCAATCTATTGGTGTTAAACGACAATCTAAGATCTATCAAAATTGAACCTGTTAATGATAGAGATCCTACAATTATATAATAAACCATTTCAAATCAAATATTTTGGGTTTAACACATTGCTTAGGCATCCTGCTTAAGGCAAGTCTTATCGACTTGACTAATAATAAAAGTATGTCTTAGCGGAACTGTACTCCGTGTATGCAAAGGGACGCGTTTAAACGCCCTGTAATTCGGTATTCTCTCTCCTAAACGAATATAGGTCGCAGGTACGCTCGCTTCTCTACTTATTATTCCCAACAGTGTCGAATTAATTAATGCTGGGTTCTGAAGTATTCTATATAGTGCTATATTTAGAAAGTATAAATAAGTTCTGTTGAGGAAGATTGGGTGCTTTTAATTTTGTAGTGATACTGAATAAAGGTTATACAGCTTTTATCCTAAATTCGCTGCTTGCAACTGTGTGCTACCACCCCAAACATAAATGTTATAATTACTGCACAGGTTGAAATCGACAGATACATCATTATCTTGTGGAGTTGAATATCTAGCATAAGTGTGAAATTATTTTCAAATAGAATGATATGTATAACATATGCAGAATAGTTATAGTTAAAAATAATTTATTAATGATGAAATTGTGAAATAATGTATGCATCTATAATATCCTATATATTCTGAGTGTAAAAGGTTGCTCTCTGCAACCAGACTTAAAATATTAGATCTACAGTGACACTAAATAAAGCTCTTTTGTTTTTATTTTGATTATCTGCTTGTAGCTGTCTGCTGCCACCCGAAATAAATAATACTATAGCTACGACACAAGCTAAAATCAGCTAGTTATATTTGATACATTATTACTATATCTGGGCAGGGAACTTGCATATCCCATGGTATAATGAGGCTTCAAGTTGCATTTTAAAAAATCTGTTAATGAGAATATGCAGACGGATGCTGTTTCATCTCAGCAATAAGATTTTGTATAGAATATATTTATTTTATAATATCATGATGCATAAACCGCCGGCATATACATTTAACTACTTCTACTTGAGTAATGTTGAATTATATCTACATCCTGCTATTGACACCAATATATATATATAACTATACCCAATAACTCGGCATCATATATAACTTCAGTTATAGACCTGATAAAACGCATTGTCCCGCCAAAAATTCTAAAATAAAATAAAATAATAATTGATCTCGCTGCATTATAATATTATTGCTTATATTTCAAGCAGCATTACCACTAGCCTCATGGGCAAAAGGGCATCCCAAGGTCTTGACAGACTTGACAGGCTTGGCAGCAGGTTCAAAAGGACCAAAACATTCAAAATGAATGTGCTCAGAAGCAACCTTCCATTCCTTGAAACCTTTAACTAAACTGCCTACAAATGTATTAGGTCCACAGATATAGAACTCGCAGTCATTACTAGGCAGGATTTTACGTGTTAGAGCCAGGTCTACGTGACCTAGAGAAGTATAGTCGGTGCCTTTAACATCAATAAGAAGGGGGCGGCTATAGCATATGTGGGTATTAATATTGGGAAGGGCCTTGGCGTCTTCGATCATGGATTTCAGGGCATGACTGGCACTATTGCGTGTACCGTGGATGAAATAGATAGGGTTGGGGGTCTTCTCACGCAAGAGATGGCTAAACATAGAGGCCAAGGGAGTGATTCCCACCCCAGCACTAAGCAGAACAATAGGCTTGTCCTCTCTCTTGGGCAATTCAAGAAAAAAATCACCAAAGGGTGGAGTGACGTGTAGGAGATCCCCTACAGACATACTATTGTGGAGATGATTAGATACAAGACCTTCCTGCTCCGTACCTTTAGTTGCTTCCTGTCTTTTGACAGATATGCGCATATGGGTGTCGGTGGGCATGCAGGACAGTGAATAGTTTCGAATCTGAATGCCATGTCCAGGCACCTCAATCTTGAGGGCTATATACTGACCAGGAAGATAAGTGGGAATCTGTCCATTGTCACAAGGCTCGAGATAAAATGATGTGATAATTTCAGACTCTTGTTCCTTTCTAATAATCTGTGCATTGGCTCAGGGTTAGTAATCTGAATTAAAGCGGTTGCTTTCAGTTATATGATCAAATAGCACAAAACATATTACAAGTGAATACATAGGAGTAATATAGCCAGCTAAATAAATGAGCAAGATAAGAAAGGAGCTTTAATTGAACCAATATGGCATATATTGGCATGATATTGGTATAATAAAACTCAACATACAATATATTACCTCAAACTCACGGAATCCAGTCCACCCTCCCTTCTTTTCCTTAGTCTCTTCATATAAGACTTTCTCCCGAGCAATCAAAATCTTAGCCAGCAGTCCATATCCGGCCGCCCAAGCAGCAATTACCTCTTCTGTGGCTGCATCACCCAAGATATCCTGGAAGATTTATTGTTTATTATGAGAATGGCAGATAGGACCAGCTTATTTTACCACCAGTAATCTACCATTGTTATTGGCCTAAAAATTATCTCCTTAAGTAGTAAACGACGTATTTGCTATCTTGAAAGGTGTGAAGTCCGGTAATGAGCACAAGATGCTCCTTCCAACATTAGAGAAGAATAATATTATTATTGGTTAGTTAGAGTGCAGACGGTTTGCATAATGCTTGTTTTTTAAGAAGTATGTAAGATGAACTTCTTATTGAAAGTCGTTATTTTCAATATTATATTAGTCATTATTTATATATAATATAAAGCTACCAGGACCCATGTATAAGTTCGTTGGTTGTTCTGTTACACAAATTGAACAAATATTACGTAAAGTATGAATATGTATAGTGGTCATGTGAATACCAGCTTACCTTGATGGCACGCAGCAGACAACCGCCAACAATAGGGTACTGCTCAGGCAGAATGTTAAGTGAGCAATGTTTGTGAGCAATCCTTTCCACATCTGCTGCCAATTTTTCCAAGTTGCGAATATTCTCGGCGAACGCCAGCACTGAGTTAGCCAGAGTCCTGGGTTGCAGTCCACGCTCCTATGCAAAATAAAAAATAAAAATTAAAATTAAAAATCTTCAAAGGTAGAATTTATATTTAGTATACTCGATGTTCCCTAATAACAATTCATAGAATGGTACGATTGCAAGTCAGTAGTGCATTTATTGCAATTGCCACCATGAAATACAGTTATAAAAGCATGGTTTTAAAATTAATTATGTAAGTAGCTGGTAAGGGTGTATAATATACTACGTCGGCTGATTGAACAATGATAATATTCTAACTTAATTGGTGGTAGCCTCTAACAAGGAATTGGTTTATCAATGATACATCTATCTTCATCTATATGCAGTTGTCTACAGTCCTTAGTGCTAAGTGCTAGTACCTTGTTGGCCATGTTAAATATCTTCTTGACCTCAGGGTATTCTGAGAACATCATGTCGTACATATGTGTAGTGATGGCAACGCCATGTTCTCTCAATGCAGGCACGCATGCACTTATGGCAGCCATGTGTTCTTCACTTAATCCAGTCTCCATTTTGTGTTTGTTTATTGATTTTGCTTAATGTCTACAAATATATTTAATCCTCTAGTATTTATACCTTTGTTTTTATCGGAATCCAATGAGTGAATGCCTTTGAACGTACCTGTGATTGGTTTGAGATTGTTTTTCGATCATTCAACCAATCAATAGCTCATGATGCTTTCATCTTCTTCTATCAACTTCCATATCAATCTTACCATATTTGTATATTAATTACTCAATATATCTCCTTTCGTAATATTAGCTTTTAGTTTTATTTTCCTTTTGTTTAGCCAATAATTTGTCTGAAGATTGTCGTCAGTTCCGATGCCGCTAAAACAGATAATTAGCTCTTTCACTTATTGGGTAATAGCATTTTGTGTTTGATTTTCATTGCACCAAAATATACTCGACTGACCAGGCATTTTCCGGATTGTGATTAGTGCAGGGCAATTATTAGATAGATATTGTTCTTTTATCCTTGAAGACTATGAGGTCAGTCTATACCTTTTTACCTTCAATAATAATCTCAATCTAAAACATATAAATTTTATTTTTTTAAATAGGAATTTTAAATTTCATTGTACATTTTAAACTTCTATGTGACGATTATCAAAATATTTAATAAAAACAAAACACGCAGGTACATTTATTCCAATCTCTAGCGAATAACAATCTGTAGAAGAGCATAGTGACGATTATTAGATTATGCATTTGATAATATAATAAATATATAGTAAATATAAATCTTTAAATTTATTTATTAATAGTGAAAAAAAATTGCCAACAGGTCTCTATTTTGAACAACTTTATATGTAAATGCATAATTCATAATAATATAATTCAATTCATCATCCTGTTAATTTTCGGTTATTTGGAATCTTAATAGAATAATAGAATACTAGAATACTAACTACAGAACGGCATAGCACTTTATTATTCGCTGAGCCAACCTCAGCAAAACCCAATCATATAGGCGTATGTGCAGAATGGTACGTAAGGAGAACCAATTATAAGTGCAGGTGGGATAGAGTGCTGAAAAAGTGGCTGGCGGGTGGATTACCTTATAACGCCTATATCAATCGAATATACATGTCAAGGGCATATAATTAGCTTTTTACCCGACACTCCATAAATCAATTGACTTTAGTTAAATAATATTTTCAATAGATACTACCACATTACATCATATATATATACAATATTATTTCATTATAAACAATAAAAATTGACTTTGGTTTATTGAATATATGCTTAGGGGGTATTTATTTTCAGCGTGTCCAAAAAACAAACGGATCTTAACGGAGCCAGCATTTAAACCGCACATAAATCCAGTCATAATAAAGGCCAAGCAAAGCCATGTCAATACGACAGCTGCTACCTCGATATCTTATTCGCTGGTGGTTTTACTTTTAATATTTTCCCATTGGGGATTGCTTGGTAACACAAACCAAGATTATACAAGATAATTAAGTGGTTCTTTTTGTTTTTGCAAAACATATGACGTTTAATATTATGTATATTATATATAGATAGCAACCATTATTAGTCAAGATAATAGTAATATGGTTTTAAAAAGCAAGTATGCATTACTTTTTTAAGCAGCATACCAAAATATCCTTTTCACGCAATTATGAGATTTAATTATCTTGCTGAAGACCAACTGTTTTCAAAAATTGACAATAATGTCTCGTCATTATCTATGCAAATGCGGGGTGGAAATAATAATACTTCAAGTTATATTGTGCTATATATGCTTGGTCCCATCTAAGAACTCTCCTTTTCGATTGACTTCCTTGCTTCTATATCTTTATAAATATTTAATGCAGGGTATCCAATTGGTATAAGAATATAATCTTATGTGTCAGGATAAGTATACTCTACAGAAGTTAAAGTATATTTTACTCATTTTCATGCTACATGGAATATAGGATATATGCGTTTAAGTATACATTTGCATGTCCACACCAAGAAGTTCAAATACTCCCGCCAATTAAAAAATGCATTTATGTTCTGATTTGGAAGTCCCAGCCTTAAATCTTTATACAAAAAGATGAAACATTCAAATAATGGCCAGATATTGATACTTGTACAGTATAAAAACCCCGGCAGTTCTTGGATTCCTTTTCCTCTTGTCAAATCAAAACAGACAAATCCTGAGAACTCCCTATATACGGACGGATTATTTTTCTTCCACTGACGTACCTAACACATCTAACATCAGACGAGATGAAATAAACTAATAAATAAACCAACAACGTTCGCATATTCTCATCATGCTTTCAATTTTGCTTGTGAGATAATTATGACCATCTCCATGGTACTTGTAGTATGATTGATCATAACTTGGTTAGCCCTATTGATATTTGGTGATATTCAAGTTCTGCATTTTCAGCAGGTGGTTTGGTTGTACTACTAATGCTCAGCTCAAGGTTGGATGTGGCTGATGTTTATCAGCATGTACGACGGACAAAACATTGGTGTTGTAGCTGTTGCAGTGTATACACTATGAATAAAGAGATATTATAAGTATGTTATGCTATACCTATATTAGCCCATCCCTGTTTTATTAAACCTACATCAAAATATCAGACAAGATAGGCTCCATTTCACAGCTATCACTACTACCATCTCAACTAAATATATGCACATGAAAAGTTACATATTACCTGCAAGTTATCATAACTCCCCATTTTTCTACCCATTCTATTTGCAGTAAAATACATTGTTACAAAGTTATTCGCTTCGCACTCACCACAATTAAAAAAAAAAAAACCAATTTAGTGGCCGTTCAAAAGGAAAAGAAGCAGCTAAATATAATGGACGCTAAACAGAAACAAAGTTAAAATGCAAAGATTCTACATATACACGAGTCAGCTAATATACATATATATAACCTTATATTGGCTAAACAAACAAACCCAAGGTTTGAGAGGAACGTATAATGTATATTTAACAAGACACTTGCCTTATGGTAGGAAAAGTTGAAAGCCGTCTCAGATCTTTGTTCACAGTCATTGCATGATATCTGGGCCTTGGAGTCTAAAAAGATTGCAATTTATTAATTAACTCATTAACTAATTAATTATGTGCTAATTGCCAATGGACTTACTGTATGAATAATTGCATAAATAATGATAAGAATTTCTATAAATATAAGTAATCCACAACTCAACCTGAAAGATACGGATAAATAATAGTAAAGATGGCTATACTAATGATTATTAACGTATAAAATTAAAGCCGCTTTCATATAGAAATTTATAATAGAAGCTGCATTACAAAGTAAAAGGAAAAAGAAATGCAAAAACTACAGTCTATATAGTAGAATTAACCAACAAATAAAGGTTATAGGTATATAGTAATATAGTTGCAATAGCGTTTTGTTGCTGTTTGCTTAGTCTTTCCTACCAATAATTAACCTGGGGTGTTGTATGGAGAGATATACTATACCCTATACTATTTATTCCTTATATACTACTCCATATTACCTATATAGTATATACTATACCCTATACTACTATAGGGGCAAACTAATAGGTTGCATGTATAACCAGTAAAAACAGTCAACTATATTTAATTTTTATTTAAAACCAATTGAGTGTTGAGTATAGTAAAAAGAAGCATTAAGTATATCCTATATCCTATACTTTATAGCAATGGATAACCAGTAAAACCAGTCAACTATATTTTATTTATATTTAAAATCAAATGAGAGTTACGAGTATAGCAAAAATATATTAAGTATATCCTATACCTTACACCTACCTTTATATTCCTCAGGCATGATTTGGTCTTCCATAAATATATCAATCCTATGAAAATATTCGTCCATGTTACCCAGGGACTGCATGGCAACAGACTTGTCAGTGAGCACAGATATAGAAACGACGTACGTACATAAATACATAAAAATAAATTGTACCATATATATCCATATCCTTTTTGCTTCTAAACGCATTTTATCTCTCATTATCTCATATATACATACATATATATACTTCCCATTAAACTCAAATTACGTAACTCGTCTGTATCTATCTATCTCTCACATACTCACACACTATACCTTCAGGCATACAGGACACTGATACGAATTCTTAATGTGTCTATTATAGCATTCGTGATGTATACAATGGCCGCATTTCTGCTGGCACGCACCACGTTAGTTAGTGTAATATAGTATAGTATAGTAAAGTATAGAATAACAGTATAGTACAGTATAGTGTAGTGTAGTATAGTATAGAATAGTAAAGGATAGTATAATACAGTATAGTACAGTATAGTATAGTATAGTATAGTGTAGTATAGTATAGCATAGTATAGTATAATATAACATAGTATAGTATAGTATAGTATAGTGTAGTAGAGCATAGTACAGTATAGTACAGTATAGTATAATATAATATAGTACAGTATAGTATAGTAGAGTATAGTAGAGTATAGTATAAAATAATATAGTACAGTATAGTATAGTGTAGTACAGCAAAGTATAGTATAGTATAGCACAGTATAAAGTATAGTATAGTACAGTATAAAGTATAGTATAGTACAGTATAAAGTATAGTATAGTATGGTATAAAGTATAGTATAGTACAGTATAAAGTATAGTATAGTACAGTATAAAGTATAGTATAGTACAGTATAAATTATAGTATAGTACAGTATAAAGTATAGTATAGTACAGTATAAATAGATAAACGTACAATACGCCCCTACTATAAACTAAACGAATAATGACTTCAGATATAGGACATGCTTAAATCTATATTACCTTTCTCCCTTTAGTGTATACAATATAAGTATGTATATGTGTATATGTACATGTGTTTGGCTAATACATCAATTCAGTTTCCTTGCCTAGTTCCTATGCTAAACTATATAATTCTTTAATCAAAGATATACCTATCTACCTACCCTATCTTATCCATTACAAACATCTACACTACCTATATCAGACTATATAATTGCCTACAGTAGACCGAGCATTAACATGTCTTCTACACCTCCAATTCATTTGCCATCCCATCACACAAAAACATATGTTAAGTCATATATATATATAAGGAAAGTAAAATTAGTAAAGGAATGCATTCACATATGGACGCCAAGACATGAAATAATTCTTAAATATGTTTAGATTAAATACATACATATAAAAATGCATATGCCATAGGCATACACAAATACATGCACTTATACATATCCATGCATACACATACATACATACATATATATATATATATGCGCATACACATACACACATCGATACGTACCATAAAAATGACGGTGGAGGTGGAGGTGAACATAAATTCACTGCATATAGGACAATTGGATTCCAGATTATGTTCAATACATTTATGCTTATCCCTTAATTTGACCGCCATACATACATTGCATTTGTCACAGTGGAAATAGTCCTTATCTATTGATAGGAAAGAGTCCCAATAATTGGATGATCAGAAAATCACGTGACATAAAGGGGTGGGCAGGAAACTACCATTATAATGTCTGGAATGTATATACATTATGATGAGAGATAGATAAAAATAGATAAAAGTACTATAATATATATAACGATAGTTGTATACAATGGTAAAGAAATAGATAAAAGTATTATTATATGCAATATGATAGATAGAGATAGATAGAAGTACTATTATATATATATATAATGATAGACATATGCATATATCGAGAGAGTAAACAAACCCTACCCAGACCCTCGCCAATCCGGCATAGTCCACACTTTTCACAGTGATATATTTTCTTTTCAGAATCATTATCTACCAGGTTACATATACTACAGAAATAGACCGCCATGATTTGTTCACACTCTGGATTAGCGCATCTGATCACATGATTGGGTACAGGTCATTAGCTACACTGAACAGGTTATTAAAAAATATTAAAAAAAAATTTAATTGGCAGTTACTAAAGGGATATAAAATAAGTATCCAATCATGTTCTCTATTTATAATGAGTTCTTATCTTAAAATATATAATATAGATCATCTTATTGGTTCCTTCGTATAATTCATCCTCTAAGTGGGAGTTGTTCTATTTCTAAAATACATTTTAACATATATTTATTATGTTCATATATATATATATATATAATATATTGGCTTTATTATATATATTATTACCCTCTTCAACCTCACTGCCTTTCTCTTTACTACTATTTTGTTTCTACATTTATTCATTTCCATCATATAATATTATCTACTATACTACACTTCTGTGATCTCTCTCTCATTATAATCCAATATTATATAATAATTGCAATATATTCTTACAGTTATGCATACTTATCCAATAATAGTTGAAATATATAAAAAGTAAGTGCTGGACAGGGTAAATAATGTGATAGTTTTAAAGGTAAAAGATCAATGAACACTTCAGTAAACAAGAGATAAAAATAAATTCCTAATAGATAAATAACATAAATTTTAAATGTAGAGGATATTACAAATATATGCATATACACTATAATAGCAACCACAATACATGCCATATACTACATTCCAAACACGACATTCCGTAGCAACCACACTACATGCCATAGCAACCACACTATATGTCATAGCAACCACACTATATTCTATATTCCGTAGCAACCACACTACATTCTATATTCCGTAGCAACCACACTACATACCTCTGTGCTATTGGTTGGATTGTCTTACAGAACATGCACATCATCTCCTTTATGGCATGGCGGTCTATCAGATGGTCTTCGGCATCATCGTGACAAAACCTACACACATATAATTTATCACAACAAGCACTCTTTACCTGTATGTACATCCCAAACAGGATTGGGCTATTAGTAATAAGACCCATGTTAGGAATAGAATATATATTGGTATATGATAGCAGGATGTAGGTAGGAGATGTGCAAGTAGGAAGAGGGAGGGGGAGAGAGAGAAGGGGGGAAGGCAACGAGACGAGCTTTGTTAAGTTAAATCTATATAGCTATCATACCTTGCAATTGCGGGCGTAGTGAGTGCAACCAATCATATTCTTCTCTATGTTGTGGTAGGTGATCCTCTCCTCCTCTTCATGCTCTTTCTTTAGTTGTGATGGCAGTCTTGCTTTATAACTACTACTCATTAGGTCCTGCATTGTGTAGGGTGTTATGGATAATAACAGCAGGCTACACTAATGCAGGACCTAGGATGGGATTGAGACTTTATTTATGATGCAACAAATTATAAATGCGCAAAGACACAACTACAGCAGAATTACTCCTTATGCATAATCAGGTGCACATATACACATACAGGTATATTAAACATACATACATATGATTATACAAACATAGAACCCTGTATGGGTACATATAATTAATACATATATTAACAATACATACATATCAACATAAGTATATGGGCATTAATATTCTAGCTATATATTATACTAAAATCTATCAGACAATTACATTTAAGTGGTATAATGTGGACTAATATAAAACAAGCTCAAAAGAATAGCATATAGGTTAAAAATAACTATGTTATTATGTTTTCAAACCAATGTAGATACATAACCATAAGTAAAGGTATACATCCGCCAATATAGATACAATTATATGCATATATATATATATATATATATATATATAAGATCTAAGCACTGAAGCAACAAGTTATAGGCACATAAATAGACATACAATATACAACATGTAGCATACAATATACACCATGCACTATACACTATACACAACTTACAGAAAATACTATACACCATACAGCACCATACAGCACCATACATAAAGCACTATGCACTATATATGATATCATATACAATACAACATACAACCCTACAACTTACAACCTCATACAACATAGTAGCCTAACATAAAAATATTCACCTGCATTTGTCGGGCCTTATCCTGCATTGACAAGTTGCCATTAGCATGAATTTTCAAAATCGCAGACCGAAGCTGCTGCTGTCTCTGCTCAGCCGAGTCATCGCGCGCACTAGTTGCCATGACAACAATAAATTCTTAAACTCTTTAAAACTATATTACTTCTAACGAAAGTTAATAAAATATAATAATAAAATATATCCCTAACACCTATATAATGTATATACGATTTCTAGTATCCTGTATGACGCTATGTTGATGTATATTACCTTCAGTGGGGATATATAAGGCGTCTATATATCTATATCTAAGGTAGATGATTGGTGATAACAGATCATACATACCAATTATTATTGGTTAATGCATAAATTAATATGTCGTTTGATCTCTCTGTGTAATTGGGTTCTAAATAAATAACTATATAAGAATGAATTTTATAAATATATAAATCTTTAAATAATTATTAATAGATTTTTAATGTTGCTCTTTTTGGTAGAAGTGTGCATAAGTACAATATGTATGAAAGATGTTGGCTGTTAAGCTGTAATAAATTGAAATTTTTCAAGTATTGTATTTATAATGACATCATGATGTACTTTCGGATCCTATCAGGTGAATAAAATATTAAGCAACCAGTGTGAGAATATTAAAGCGATGATAAAAGAAATATCACGGTTCAATTAGCGTCATCGTCATTTTTTAATATAATTGGATAATTGGTTGGAAATAATAGAATAGTACTGGGTGCATGAAATTGCTTGAAAAAGCACACTGAGTAGACCAACCAATGTTGCGGATTAAACTAACCTACCAATAGTCTTCGTTCTTGGTTGTCTACTAAACCAACTAGACGAATAATACAAGATTTATAGTAACCGTATATCAATACTATTTAATTAATACCAGTATATATTGCTCTAATATTACGCGCTGTAAAACCCCAATGTTTTTCCTAGCAGGCAATATAATATATATTCTTATATACTGGCTACGGCCAACCTGATAATAACTCTACAAGTACATATATACATTCTAGTGTATATAATGTAGTTGTTATATGCAGTACCCATATTGTAATTGGTAGATATTTGCCTACATAATAGTAATAAATGTACAGGACTGCATATGCTACAATAGATTAGCTTCTAACTGGGATCCTGTTCGGTAATGATATATCTTTTGTTAGCAATAAATAATATTTTTCGAGCTAGACTATTACCGTATAAAAGCATCATCCCTTCGTTTATTAACCTTAGTAAAATCAGTTCATTATTAAGACTTCAAGTAAGTACATAAAAATATGACAACGACCCTATAAAATGCGTATATTATGCTATACCCCATGGGTTAGTGCATATATGCCTTTCTATATTTCCCAACAAGCAGTATGTATGTGGAATAAGTATATATATATATTTACACCAGTCATGTCAGATCCTTTAGGGGGTAGTTTCTATTTATTGATCCATATAGAACCAGAAGTCAACAACCTCACATCCAACCAGTTTAATTAATCCTACGATGTATTTTATAGTAATATTTCTCTTGTCTGCCGGTGCTCAAAGCACTTTATAGGACAGCCAGCACCTCAGAGGTAACCACATCGGCTGAGCGATTGCCATCAATCTGTACTAGCTTGTCAGTGTAGTATTCAAGAATGGCAGCCAGGTTGTTGTGGTAGGTGGCAATGCGGGGGCGGATGGCCTCCTCAGTATCGTCGGAGCGCTGGGTCAGACGAGCGGCAATCTCCTGTAAATCAAATAAACATTCAATTTGAATATTAGCGTTACATTGGTTATTACAGTTATAAAATTGAAAACTCTTTTGTAAAAGCTCCATTATATAGTAGAACAATCAAAATCATGATTGGCTCAAAGAAAGGTTTTTTTTTATTACAAAATAAACCAAAACATTGTGATTAGGTAAGTATAATTCCTATCAAAAAGTATAGATAAAATCTTAATGTTTATATGTTTATATATAGGTGGATTTCCTCACCTCTGTTTATGTGTATGCCATTGCGTAAAGAGAGTCTTTAAGGGTATATGCAGATGGAAGTAATATGAATACTAAATGTTACACAAGTGGGTTAAAGGATTCCAGGATAAGAAAGATCAATAAAATAACAGATAGATACAAATCCATGTATAAGACTAGAAGTTAGCTACACTATGGTTATTATGGTGCAATTTAGGGATGGAGAGTAGGCTTCCGTCATAAAGAGAAAAAGATAATGGTAGAAAATGGCATGGATATGGCATGTAAGAGGCAGAGGTTACACGAATATGTATGCATGGGTTTCTAAGGGGAAGAGTGGTAGAAAACAAACCTCAGTAGGGGCAGGCTTGAAGATGGTGTGGTAAATAGCGCCGGTTACGGGGTCAGAACGGCGACCACAAATTCTGGCTACCAACACGTCATCAGGAACATTAAGCAAAATAACTTTGCTGGGAACAATGCCAGCCTCCTTCATGGCCTCAGCCTGGGCAGCAGTGCGAGGGAAGCCATCAAGAAGCCAACCACGCTCCATGCAATCAGCCTCAGCAAGACGGTTCTTGACCATGCCAATCATCACATTATCAGGCACGAGACCACCCTGAAGGAAGGAGGTGTTAAGGGAATGTTACAGAAACGTGCTAGCATTACCAAAAAAAAAAAAAGAACAAGTCAAAGAAAAAGAGGGAGCATATGTACTAAAATTCGCAAATTAAATTTGGATATGAAAAAGAGAGGAAACTTAAGCTTTTAGAAAATAATAATAATAATGAGTCAAGCACTTAAGCATAAAAACAAGCACGTACATTCACGGTAAAATACAAAAGCAAGTACTATGAAGATAAATATAGCTATATTTAACACCTCTATGGAAAAAAGATATTTATATATACACACACACAATATGCAATATATGTTAAAAAGGAAGATTTAATATTATTAGCAATTACTCAATTACTATTGCATATGTAGTCCTACTTATATTTAGCAATACATGTATACATATACATACCACATCCATGAAGCTCTTGGCCTTGGCACCAAGAACTGTTCCAGCCTTAATCTCAGCACGAAGGAGATCACCAGTAGAAATATGAACCACCTTGGTCTTCTCTACAATTTTCTCACACTGAGTACCCTTGCCAGAGGCAGGGGCGCCACAAATAATGTAATTACGCTGGTCAGACATGGTTCAAAGGAACAATAAAGCAAACTACGCGTTTAAGTATAAACCCAACAATGTATATACGATATATTCCTTAGTGACCACATGTGATAGAACAAAAATATCAAACCCTGCCAGGGTTGGAAAAATAATTTTTAGACATCTCTGTCAATATTTGAAAGAATTAATTTAAAATTAAGAGATTTTTTAGCAGTTTTCATTAGTTAAAAATATATTTAAAATATACGTATTAAATTAGTTATTTATTTTAGTGTGTTTGTAAGAAAAATAGTTTAGTAACTGGATTAAATGGCCTGGTGGGAATACATTCAAAATTGCCATCACTCATTATTGCTTTAAAACTAAACAATAGGGTTATCGGTTGATCACACTATAAGATAGTCTGTAAGGATTGGGACTATATCACACTTCCCCTTTTACCCTTTTAAGGTGATCTAAACATGTGAGGACATTTGTTAAGTGTTGTCAAGTTACATGTTTGAAACTGATAATCCCACTGGACATTGGTGTGATAATGTCAACTTTAATAAAGTATATAAGCTAAGCCCAGACAAGTTCTGGGCAAGTATTTTGCTAATTCATAAATGGAATGCATAAGTTTATTTAAGTAGCTAAATTGGATATTGAGTCAATCTATGTGTTAGATTTTGTAGCATAGTAAGACATTAGCTTGACCTATGTGTATTAGATTTTTGAGCAGTTAATTAGATCTAATTAATTGAGTAAATTAACTCAGTTTTTTTTTCTCTCTCACAGTAACTTTCTCATTTATTAGGAAGGTCTGGACGCTGCTCAGCAGACACCATCAACAGATACTGAGCTGAGTAGTCAAAGTCTGCCTCCCTGGGTGTCTGTTGTAGAGAACCAATGAGATGCCCGTCCGCTGATGATGTCTGTTCCAAAGCCACACTTCTTGAATGATGGACCTGACCTGCTGGGTGCCCAGTGGTCTCCCTGGTCCATGGCACAATTAAACGTGTCATGATCTGATCCTAGCGATGCCAGTGTAAAAAATTTGGAGTCACCAGAGGACCAGTGTTGCTGCAATTAAGGTCATTGCATCTCTTGAGAGCCTCTGGACAGTTCGTGTAGAGATGATCAATCCTCTTGGAGCACCAGCATACTACCTGGTAAGTGCCTTGCCTACGATTCCTGCATGAACTGGCATCAGCAACCACAGCTGACGCAGCATGATATCAACATCAGCTTGGGCGGCCCATTTACAGCCCAAGGAAGCCCTCTGGAAACCATTCAAGAAGGTTTGGCTTTGACACAGACAGAATCAACAGACAGGCACCTCATTGGTTTCCCACGGCAACCATCAGGAAGGCAGACTTTGACTACTCAACTCAATACTGTAATAGTTAATTTACTTAATTAATTGTTCAAAATGCTCAAAAATCTAATATACTTAAGTTGACTAACGTCTTACTATATTAAAAAATCTAACACATAGACTGAGTTAATGCTCAATTTGGCTACTTAAATAAACTTATGCATTTCATATATGAATAAGCGAAATACTTACCCAGAACCAATCAGGGGTTGGCTTAGAGACTTTATTATAGTTGGCATTATCCCACCAATGTCCAGTGGGATCATCAATTTCAAACATGTAGCTTGGCAATAATTAACTGATCTCATCACATATTTGAATCAATTGACGTGTGGCAAAAATTATTCAAATACATCATTGATAATGACATATGTGGTTGATTTGTTTGTGTCAAATTTTATTAAGTTAGTGCATCTTACTAAAGTAAACAATGGAACTGATTTAGATCTAGATTGGAGATGTTTTGTAGCCAATAGATATAGATTTCGGACCTATAAAACCAAAAAATCAGAGCAGGAGCAATTCACAAAAATGTAAAATGCGTAAATGTTTTTAAACTTTAAGCCAATTAGTAAATGGGAATGCTCAATTAGTATGAGTCATAATATTAAATTTTACTGCATGGGTAAATAACCAGTTAATTTTGTTCTTTAAATCTAAAGTTTTTATTATTTCATATTGAGGCTTTTGTATGTATTAATTCTAATACTAGCTTGGCAGGGAAAAATAACAATGAATTGATTCAAATTCTAAGAAGTTGTACAGCATTGATCCAAAATGTAATACTGGATATAACATAAAAAGTGGTTGTGAAAACTTAAATAAAATTGTATTTGTCATATATAGAGTATTCTAGTATGTGAAAGACAAATCAATTACAGTATTTTGTAATCAATTGTGGGTAAATATAAACTTTATGTACGAGAGAATATTGGTTAACCTTGAATTCAATAAACAGTATATATAAGCTCAAACCAAACTGAGTTTGTCATGGATTTTATTAACTCATAAATTGGCGTTTAATCAATCTAAGTAATTAAATTTAGATGTTGGTTTGGTCCGCACAGGTGAAACTTAAGAGCAGTTAATGCAATTAATTGGGGAATTATCTGTGATAGTCAGTCATGCATAGATGTTGTTAAATCATGATTGTGATGAGAGGGCTTACAGATTGGTGAAGCATGTGTCATTGATATTGTGCCTAATTGGTTCAGTTATTTCCAATCATATCAAGTAGACTAGTTTGCTGTTTGATTAAGATTTATTAGTCCAAGTTAATATAGATGACGGTTAAAAAAGAACCAGCTATTTAAAAATTATTATTAGGGATTATTCTTTACTCCTTGACAGCAGAAGAAGTTAGAGGAACTCAGACCAATAATATGATGTATTTATACAACTCTAAGTTTGGTGCAGTAAATTAAATAGAGGAAGAGAACTCGTAAAAGGAGAAACAGGGTTTCAACATGGTAAACATAACACATTAATGCAAGGTCATGTTAAATAAACTGAAGGATATTGCAGGAAACTCAATGAAAGAGGAAGCTGGGAATAATAAAAATTGTGGGCAAATATTTGATTTGTTGAGATTTTATAAAAACCTTCAATTTCACACTGTAAAACTATTCCCCTTTACTTATTACCTCTTTAATACGTGCATTTTGTTTCTGTTTTACATCAGCCATATGTACTTCAAAATATTCTAATGTCTCATTCTTATTTTTTAATAAATATGCTTGTAAATAGTGGGGGTTTTCATTAATAATAAAGAACACATGCATCTATAATCACCTGCTATTATAGGGTGGAACTCACTCAGATCTATAACTATTCTTTCTAGGATTTTGGTAGTAGCACGGGCCTGAACTTAAAAACTATAGCAATCTATGGCTGGTAGTGGTAACTTGTCTACAGGATTGAGGTCTCCAATTAAGTGTTGTATAGAAGTCTCTCTTGTTGGGTTAGCAATAGAGGCAGCTTTTAACTCTGATCCACATGTAATAGAAGGTTGAGACAAATATGATATAAAGGAAGGCAGCGTGTTGGTTCTATCTCTAGGTATCTATAGTAATTATAATTATCCATTAGTTTAGGAAGAATTTCTGCCTTAATAGGCTAATATACAATAGTGCTAATAGTACAGTGTGAAAAAATTGTGAGAGGTGCTAAGTCTGTATATATGTAAAAAAAAAAATTACAGAAAGTAACTAAGCAGTTTTTTACAATATTGGCAGGAAAAATACCTACGGAACATTGACATTTATATGGAAGTGTCAGCCAAGAACTAGGTATTATAATAAATTTTGATGATTATAATATATATAGGTCAAGTATCTTCTAACCATCAACAGAATATATATATATGATATTCTTAATAAATACTAAGAAATGAATAGCCTTGTTTCTAATGATTTATCTACATTCTTTATTAACTTTTTTTTCCCCCTTTCATCCATTTCACAACCTTTGTTTATTGCAAATATTAATGTGGCTATGTTCAATATTTCATTCAAAAAACCAACGGTCATATAGATCCTTTTTGGCTAATGTGGCTTACATGGGACCAGCTAGGCCCACTAGGTTTGCTTGACAATAACTCAATCTTAGCTCTTAAATTGGTACAACATGTGTGTCTTGATTTGGGAAGCTTTTTAGCTAATGCCGGCATCATTAGGCCATTTGTGCACTTTAAGTCAATCCACATTGACAAATAATTTTATCTGACTCTGAACATCGTCAAAACAACTAATATTGGACCAATCATTTCATGATCTGTTTGTTGCTGGCCTCCCAGTTGGACCATTTGTTCCGTCCAAGTTGACAGTCTTGCAACAAATCTGTTATGCTATGTATACGGATGTATATAATAAAATAAGGAAAAATATATTAATAAATAACTAATTAAAGAAAAGAAAAGATATTGAAATACAGATGATTTGGTCTTCTATTAATACTTGATGGGTGATAAGTGAAAACTAATTCCTTATCTGAGGAGGTTTGGATCTTGCCAGTTACTAAGTCTGTTGTCTCTTTTTTCGAGTTGATAATGAGTTGGCATTTTAGTCCACATATATGTGAGTTCCCTTATTTGTACTTTCAATAGTGAATGAACATATCTTAGAATTGTAAGTTGGCTTTATGTTTTTGGAGTCCTTAGGCACAGTATTTTTTTAAGTAGTTTTGTCTAATCATATGGGTACTGAGCATTTAGTTTATTTAATTATTGACTCGAGCCATTTACATGTCTAGAACTGTAGAGAATACTAGCACAGCTAGTTCTTTTTCTTCATACATTTCCAAACTATAAAACCAGAAGCGTTAAATACATATCTGGAAATAATATACACATTATTGATAGTATTATAGTGCTAAATTACTATTCTTCTACTATTTCTAATAAAGTTATCAAGTTAATGCTTACTAAGGTGAACATGAAAAAATCTGCGTTATCATAGCCTGTGGACAAGTAACTAGTACTACCACAGATTGTTATAATATATATGAAAAAAAAACTATAAGCCGTGCTATACTAGGTTACTATGTAAGCCTTTGATTCTGTTGCCCTTGGCACTGTGGAATCGTAGGGACCTTAAGATTCGTGAGATTGCTGACGTTGAGCGGCAATCGTAGTAAATAATCAGATTATCTTATGATTACAAATAACATTCAAAAATAATAATCTGAACAATAGAAAATTAGGCACATATTAATATAATCACAGACAACAACATACTAGCCCAAATGCTTATCATAGAATGTGGTGCCCTTGCACCATTTGTTTTAGATCTTGGGGTTATATAGGACTGACCACAGTGGGCTATCCTAGAAAATCCAACCCGACCA